>JAVXUL010098485.1:0-20485 GCA_035590515.1 Trichilia minutiflora | reverse complement strand
TATATGGACAGATAGGTAAAACGACGTCGTTTTGACAAAGAAATTTGTGACAGAATTTTATCACAAATATTATAAATTTAGTTAAATATTGGTGACGTGTAAAAAAAAATTATATTATAATAATAAAATGACGTCGTTTTGTGTATCCTACGTAGACAGAAAGATAAAACAACGTAATTTTGATAAAGAAATTTGTGACAAAATTCTGTCACAAATATTATAAATATAATAAAATATTAGTGACGTGTAAAAAAATTATATTATAATAAAAAACATCGTCGTTTTGTGTATCTCACTTGGACAAAAAAGTAAAATGACATCATTTTGACAAAGAAATTTGTGATAAAATTCTGTCACAAGCGTATAATATATTAAAACGATGTCGTTTTTAGAATGTCCTAATTTCACAAATATAAAAAACTTGTGATAGAATTTGATCCCAATGTTTAGGTTAAAAAATATAATATTTCCTGTCATATTATAGTGATAGAATTCTGTCACAATTAGTGATAAATATTTACTTGTGATAGAATTTTGTCACTAAAGACCATTTTTCTAGTAATGCTTTTATGTCATATATGAGTTTAGAGCTCGAATATACATGTAATAAGACCATAGAAAAATAGTAGATATGAAATACATGCTAAATATGTCAACTCGTCTTGCCTCAAGAATGTGAGTTGCCCTAAAGTGTTTCTTAATGTCCGAAAGTAAATTTTTGACCTCTTTTGCATCACACGAATCACCAAGCTCTTTTAGTTTTAGCACCTCAACCTTCTAAGTACACAAATCCATCGTTTGAGATGTGTTGCCTAAAGCTTATTTTAGCAATATAATTTCCGTCTTTAATTCATTACTTGATCCTTCGAAGTCTTATTAATTGTGTTCACATTGTTCGAGAATGTTTGCATCCACGTCTTGTGCTCATCACAAAAATTATTAAAGGCCTCCTTTAGTTGTTCCACCTCCGAAGTTATGGTTTCTACATGAGCCGCCAAAGGAGTTGTTTGGGATGAGATGGTGTCGACCACGTTTTTCAAAACCTTTGTATGAGCCTTGATTGTATCGCGTGCTAATCCGTGTGTTTGCAAGGTAGTAAGCTCTCACTATCTAGTGCACCTGTACTATCTCAAGTTATGTCCAGCATCGAGTATTGATGCCAGTTGCTACACTTTATATATATATATATAGAGAGATACAATGGCTCTCTTGCCATGTATTAAGTCCTCACTTGATTAATGATTCTCACTCCATCATAAGGGGTTCCACCTACACAAATAATTCTAAACTACACAAGTACAAATACAGTATGAAAATAATATAACAATAGCAACTACAAAACACAACTGATGTCTAGGAAGAAATTGAGCTCCAATCCTTTTATTAATTCAATAAAAAAGAATACAACACTTACGCTTGAGACACCACCTAGGCTATCAATGTTTCATGTATATTACTCACTCTCTTGGTGAATGCTTAGAGCTGTTTCTTTAGATTACAGTCAATAGGATACCTTAAGCCATCTTTGGATCTCTTTTTATAGTGAAATTAATAGTTGGGGTTGGATATTTTTAAATCAATTCAAACTATTAAAATTGAAATTTTGAATAAGTTTGAAATTTTTTTATATCGATTTATATAATGATATTTTTTAAACCCTTATTCACAATTTAAATTTTGTATTAAATCAATTTCAAACTACAAAATCATAAATCAAACTGCTTAATGTTAACCTATAAAATTTTTTATTATTATTTATTTATCATCTTAAATTATACGTGATTATCTTTGTCTCTTTTATGTAGTCCCAACTAGAAAGAAAAATTGTTCACTTGCATAATCACATTAATAGTTAGAAACCTTGACCCAATATATATATGCCTACCCCTACCAATAACTTTAATTTTCTAGGGTTAACTTGCATAATCACATTAATAGTTAGACTAAACTCTTAAACTGTAAAACTTGGTCCAAATCTGTCAATAATATTATCCGTTTTGGTCCAATCCTTGGGGTCTCACAATTTTGTTCTTGGAATGGATTATCGAAAACTTCCCAAGAGGTCACCCATCTTGGTACTACTCTCGTCTAAGCACGCTTAACTACGTAGTTCTTGGAAAGAAACCACTACTCATCCTAAAAGGCCTTTTTGACAACTTGGTTCCAACTCTACATATATAGTCCAATAACTTTCTCTCCCATTCCGATATGGAATTTGGTTCATCCCTCCCATCCTAGAAGCCTGCCAAAAGGCGCTCCCTACTCAGGCTCCCTCGGCCCCAACGTCACTTACTGTCCTCATCAGACCAGGATGTTATAGGTCCACCAGCTTTCACCTGGTTCGTCCCTGAACACCACCATCATACTAGAGGAGAGTTTGGCTCTGATACCAATTGTAACACCTGATCCTAGTCTGTCAACAATATTATCCGCTTTGGCCTAACCCTTGGGGCCTCATGGTTTTGTTCTTAGAATGAGTTGTCGAGGACTTCCCAAGAAGTCACCTATCTTGGTACTACTCTCGTCCAAGTATGCTTAACTGCAGAATTCTTGGAAAGAAACCACCATCCATCCCAAAAGGCCTTGTTGACAACTTGGTTCCAACTCTCTATATATAGTCCAATAACTTTCTCTAACATTCCAATATGAGATTCGGTTCATCCCTGTCATCCTAGAAACCTGCCAGAAGTCGTTCCTTGCTCAAACTCCTTTGTCCCCGGCTTCACTTCCCACCCTCATTGGACTGGGATATTACTAAACATATGGCAATATTATTTCTTTCTTATTTTAGCCTGTAGTACTACCCCAAGTAGAACTCAGAGTATTTGTTTTACGTGTCCATGCGAATCTCTACCAAGACTTCTGCATCAAATGCATTTGCTATAGAAGTGTCGAGTCTTTTAAAAGGGGAGCACTTCTACTCTTACTTCAACTTCCCCTTGCGTACCTAACAAGATTTGTTTTTAGTGCTCTGCTAGAAATATACTTTCCTAATAAAATATAGAGTAGTTCAAAAGTTGTTCTCCTTATCTCGCCCCCATCTTATTGTGTTATCCTAACAATATCTAAATCTCTCTTAATTAGGTCCAAGACGATATTTTCTAACTTTCACGAGGTCTTAGATAGAGGTGATAAAAATATTTGAATTCAGATCATATTGGAAAAAATTTAGATGATTTGTATTTGAAAATTTTCCTATCTCATTTATTTAAAATACAAATATAATAAGGTACATAAAAGATCCGCATACAATGTAGAGCGAATATAATTTAAGGATGATCCATAAAAAATTCTAATTGAATTTATATTATTAAAATATTTTTACTTAGAATATAAGTTGGGATAATTATTTATAATTTTTAAAGTTATTTATAAATAACATTAAAAATATTAAAATAGTATATTTGCACATTTGTTGTAATTGTTGATTTATTTTGAATAGTATATTTTTTTAAAAGTTTAAATATATTTTACACATATGAATATGTTGTGTATATCCAAAAATTCAATACTTAGATTTAAAATATCTATACGAGATTCATATCATACAAAAATCGAATATTTTGTAAATACGACAATTACTTTCTTGATTTAGATATGAATACGAATTCGACGGTATTTGTGGATTTTTGTCACCTCTAATCTTAGAACTAAAAAGTGTGTGACAAGAAGCCACAAATAGCAGAGGGAAAAATTTTTCAATCAATGAATTTATGTAACACACATACAGCTAAATTAAAACAGTTATATAATAAAGTCATGTTAAAAGCGCATATGGCATGTGGTATGTATTAGATGTGTTCTTGCATTGTAGTTGTAGGTGTCTAACGTGACATCTTATAGTATGAACATATATTAATTTAAAGAGCAAATAATAAAAAATTAAGATAAAATAACTGTTTAATAAATTTAAGATAAAATTAAATAGGATCACAATAATTTATACTAATTATGAGAATTTAATCTAACAGTAAAATGTTAACTTGTGAGAATAACATAAAATCTTTAATACATATTAAAATCAAAAGTTCGAGGCTATAATTTGAACATAACTTTCAATTTCAAAAAATAATCTTCGTTTCCAATTTCTTTGCGTTTAATGTTTTCATCAATTAATTAAAAGATATATTTTGTTCATAATTTTTTTTAAAAGGTATTTTTTATATTAAAAATAATTTTTATTTTTCAATTAACATAACTCTTTAATTAATCTCAATTGAACAAAATAAAGAAATAAAAATATTTTCTATAATTCTAATAAGTATTAATCTACAAAGTCTAAATAATATTAATTTATATGTTTGATCTTCAATTGGGAATTTAATTCTTAAAATCAACCAATCACTAAAATTTCTTTTATTCTTAAACCTAAAATAAAAATATTTGCATCTTGAAAATAACATTCCTAATAGATATAATACTTATAATCATAAAAACTATACTATAATAAGACTACCTATATTTGAATATACAAACTCTAAGACGAGACAATTTACTTTAGAAACTACTTGTGTTTTCGGTTTCATGGAGCATGATCTTGTATTATATATATTTTAATAATAAAAAAGTGTTCTTTATTCACGTACATAAGTAGTTCTCTTTATTTTGTCATGCATTTAAATAAAGTATGTATATAAACTGTTCAGATAATTCATTTAATTGTTAAATAAAATTATCAAAGATATTCCCTATACAAGTGGTATTGACTAGATGACAATATCAACTAGTAGATATACTGAATGTCTTCAGTAAATATCATGAGATAATATTAGTGTGGATGATAATGAGAGTCATGTCATAAATAAAGGTATTAGTATGAATCAATAGTTAGAGAACTAATTTTCAAATATAACTAAAGAATGATAAATCATTTAATAATCATATAATCAATAATTTATCGTAAGATTTTACCAGTACGCAGCGTAATCATTTAACTTGAGACACCGTAGTTAGATCTTCTATAGATATGCATAGTTTATATGATGTTTAAGTACTAGACTAGCTATATCTAGTATGGTAAATCTGGTGTGATTATACGTTGTTCATATAAAAATTTGAATAATGGTTAAGATGAAATCTGTTGGTTTAATTGATTAGAATGGGAGTTTCTGTTGACTCTATTTGAAATCAAGTTCCTAGATGGATGTCGATAAATGTTTGAAACAAAAAACATTGGCCAAAACACTTTAATGTTATACAAAAGAGTTTTGTAATAACAAGTTCGAGATATATTGATCGATGATTTGTAAATATATTAAGTTAGGGCTTTGACATTCCATAATCCTTTCTTGATTAGGATTGAATAATGGAACGATATAATCTATATAGTATGTATAATCAAGAAAAGGGTTCGTTAAAGCATTTTTTTCGTCGACGTTTAGGGACTATGGTGCATTGTAAGATATTATCCATAATCATTGAACTTTTGAAAAGTTCAAATTCAAAGAATTTGAAGCCAGCTCATGGCTAATCTACAGTAGGGATGGCAATTCAGATAAACGGATCGAATTTAACTCGACATAAATACGATACGATTAATATTCATTTGACACGATTATTATTAGAGTCAGAAAATCTAAATACGAATACAACATGATTATGTAATAACAATTCGTTTAGACATGATTATATGTATAGATACGATTATTCGTTTAAACACGATTATCCGTTTAGATACAATTATTTGTTTAAATATGATTAATCATTTAGACACGATTATCCATTAAGATACAACTATCAGTTTAGACATGATTATCCATTTAAACATGATTATCATACGATTACCCATATAGACCCATTTAAATTATAACAAAAAGATATTAAAAAAATAAATTATATAATTAAATATATTATTGTAAAAATATATTTATCATATCAATTATATTCGTAATTTATAAAAACAAAACATGAATAAAAATTTCATAAATAAAACCTGCCAATTTTTTTGAAATTAACCAAGTAATTTCAAATTCAAATACAAAATCAAGCATATCCATAAATAGGTATATAACTAGCTCAAAAAACTTTTTCAATCATTGTCCCTTTCTTTAAATGTTTAGAAAGTTAACCAATATTCTTCACCTAACGACCACCTATAAGATAAAATTAACAAGAATAATTAAAAAATATTCTCCATAAGTTAAATTCAAACTTATTCCATCAAACATTATATACTTTAAAGCTATTCAAACTGCTAATGTAGTTATTAACATGCATAAACATTAGCAATAACTTTCAAAGTTCAAATCTGTACCATCCTTGTCCTTGAAGATGGGAAGTGGCATCAGGGCAAAGGTCTGAGCAAAGAGCGACTTCTGGCAGGCTTTAGGATGGCTATGGGGTAAGAAGAGTTCCACATCGGAATAGGAGAGAAAGTTAATAGGCTATATATATGGAGTTAGAACCAAGTTATCAACAAGGCCTTTTAGGATGGGTGGTGGTTTATTTTTAAGAACTATGCAGTTAAGCTTGCTTGGACAAGAGTAATACCAAGATGGGTGACCTCTTGAAAAGTCCTCGGGATAACCTATTATCAAGAACAAAATTGTGAGGCCCCAAGGGTTGGACCAAAGTAGACAATATTATTGAAAATCTTGGGCCAAATGTTACAATATGGTATCAGAGCTAACTTTTCTTTGGTACGATTGTAGGCTCGAGGATGAGCTGACAAAATTTGATAAGCCTGTAACATCCTGATCCTTAAGGGCGAGGAGTGACGTTGGGGTAAAGGCCTAAATAAGAAACGATTCCTAGAAAGATTTAGGATGGTTGTGGGAGTAAGAGAAGTCCTACATCAAAATGGGAAAGAAAGTTACTTGTCACGTCCTGACCCTAGTCAGTCACGGGGCAATCATCACAAATCCCAGAAATATATTCTATTAATTAAAATGCAATTCTAGAATACACAAGGCATTAATACCTGTTTTCAAAACAATAACATAATATAGAAAATTCTCAATCATATGTAAATCAACATCTGTATTTTTGTAAAACATATAACATAACAAACATTTTTTAAAATATTTATTACAATGGGTTTGTGGCCAAGTCAAAATATACAAAAAAACCCAATACAATATTATTCCTGTTAAGTGAACCATAATACATATATCTGAGTTAAGTACCTGCAAAACTAGGCAGAACTCTCGCTTCAGCTATGTTATGTTGTGTTTGACTATTCAAACCTAAAACGAGGGAGGGATGAGTATTTGGAAAAATACTCAGTGAGTAGACAATAAAATAATATAGCAAATGAATTCATACATTGATTCTGAAAATCCCTTGAAATCATCAAAATCAAAGCAAATGTGATGTGGCATAATTTATATGACTGTGAAAGTCAATATAAATCAAATATATATATAACCCCTCGGTCTATAGGATTCTGTCCACTCTCTCTGAGCTATATGACTGATCTACAACTCTGGTTAGAGATGTGTGCTCATGAATATACATATGGGTAGCATACTATAACCTAAATATGTTAGATTTAACCCATCCAATCTTATACTGCATGATCAATCTATATTTCTAGGTCTATTGAATTCCACCCGCTTCACCCTGAGTTATATGGTCGATCCTCACCTTAGGCCTATTGGATTCCACTCACTCTCTCCTGAGTTGCATGAATAATCCTCAACCATATAAAATCATTAACATGGCACACAACTCTTGAAATCAATATCGATGGCTCACAAGGCCAAATAATAAAACAACATTATAGCACGAAAGGCCAAAACATTACTTATGGCACCCCGATCATTATGTAAAACGAGAATAATAGTACACAAGGCCAAAATCATCATTAATGACTCACAAGGCCAAAACAACAATTGTGGCTCGCAAGGCCAAATAATAGAATAAAACATAATGGCACACAAGGCCAAATAATAACCATGGCACCCCAACCATTGTGCAAACTCAATTATACCACATTCACATAATATCATTTAAAAGCATCATTTGTTATTGGCCTCCGGTCTCAATTTCATGACATCATATTATCAACAAAAACACAAGCATAATAGGCCTTTAGCCTCACATTCATGGCAACTAAGGATTCATAACAATCCTATCTTTATCACAAACAAGGGGCTAACCCGAGCACCACATAATATATTTTCAACACCTCCTCATTTCAATTATGTATTCATATACATATACAATAACTCATTGCTATCATCTCAAGCATAAATTATATAATCAATCATAAATAGCATCAAATGAGGCGAAGGTAAAGAGGTGCATCCACTCACTGCTTTGGGGTGAAAAACTATCCACTGGATATCCTCCTCGCGACGGAGACTTTCTAATTTCGACTGTTGCACCTATATACACATATAAACACAGATTCAATGATCTATCATAATATACATACATAATATAATGCATGATTATGCTCTCTCTCTCTCTCTCTCTCTCTCTCTCTCTCTCTCTCTCACTCTCTCTCTCTCACTTACACTGCCAATAAATTGCCCATTCACAATCTCACTTTATTTTGAATCATTCTCAATTCTATCAACACCATTTCATGCTAAAACCTCCCAATTTATCAATCAAATTGATAAATTGGATTACCCCCAAATTCTAGGGTTTTAAGAACAGTAACCTAAATACCCCTTTCTCTTGATTTATGCACAAATAAAGCTTAAAATATAGAAATAAGCTTAGAGATGAATTTAACCAAGCTATTAAAAGTGTTCTGAGTCCCTCTTTACTCGATTCTCTTTTTAGACTACTATTTATCCACGAATTTTCTCTCTTGATTTCTCTTGAATCGTCGAGTAGAACTCTGATTAAATTAAGTTTTCGAGCTCTAGTGTTGATTCTGAGGTCATTGTAAGTGAAATAGTAAAGTTTGGTGGAGATTTAGCTGAGATCTTTCCTTGATAGGAACTGAAGAGTGTTTCAGATGAGAGAGAAAGGAGAAAAGAAATGAGAAAGATGACTCCTGAGTTTTGTATATAATGGGGCTCTGAAATGACCAAGATGCCCCTCTAAAACGTGCCCAGATGTGCAACACATCATCATATATTGATACATGCCCTCCATATATTGATACTTCCTCATAGAAAAGCGGTTGTTCATGTTCTAGTCTATCCATATATTGATACATGAACATTCTATGTATCGATACTTTCAGTCAAGGATAGATTCTAGGCTCAAAAATGCCTCGAGTACCGATACCTCATTCTTCATTGTTCACAGAGTATCTATCCTTCAATTTTTACTGTTCATCATGACTGTAGGATATCGATATTTATCTCCTCAAAGTATCGATACTTTGATGCTACTATTTATCATTGTTCACAAAGTATTGATACTTTCTGCTTTACGCTTGAGTATCGATACTTTCAACAAAAGTATCGATACTTTCTATTCTCCAATGTCAAGTATCGATACTTCAGTATAGTAACTATCGATACTTCTCACCTCCAAAGCCAAGTATCGATACTTCAACACTCCATGTATCGATACTTTCTCTGTTTTCTCTATTTTGGGATAGTAACTTCAAATGGCCATAACTTTTGACTGGAATATCCTCACAAAACCCATAATATAATAATAGAAAGCTCTCTCTTAGATCTACAAAAATGATATGAAACTTTTTCTCAATTGGAGTTGATTTTAGGGTCAAAAATCTAGTTCTTTCTTATAGACTCATATTCTATACCACACATCTTCTCAAAATAAATTCAAGTATACCCACCATCTAATGCATGATTTACACATGACATCATGTAAGGAATCTCATGAGGGATTTATTATAATACCCATAAACTAAGAGACGGGTTTCACAATTCTCCCTCCCTTAATTGAATTTTATCCTCAAAATTTTACATGACGTATATGACAAGTGGTAACAAAAGAGTAATACTAAGGCATACAACTTCCCTTTTCCCTTAATAATCAAATAAATGTATTTTGGAATATTTCACTTAATATTTATTACTAGAAGAAGAAATTGTAACCTCTAAATAATAAAGATAACAACGAAAATAAAACATATATCACATAGAAAATACAAAGATCTTCCTTTTAGGCTAAACACATACCTTATCACTGGAGAAGGTGTGGATATTGCTGTCTTGTCAAGCTTTCTGGTTTTCAAGTTATCTCTTCAACTGTGGCACTCTACCATAAGACCTTCACCATCAAAATAGTCTTATTTCTCAGGACCCACTTTTGCCAATCAAATATCCTCATCGATTGTACCATATAATTAAAATCATCTCTCAAATCAACTAGTGGTGCCTCAAGTATATGTAATGGATCTGGCACATACTTCTTGAGTATAGATATATAGAATACATTATGTATCCGACTCAGTTGCAATGGCAAATCCAATCTATAGGCTACTGGGCCTATTCTTTCCATAATGTTAAAGGGTCTAATATATTAAGGATGTAACTTTTCCCGGTTCCTGAATCTGATTATTGTTTTTCAAGGCAATACTTTCAAAAAAACATGATCGCCTATTTCAAATTCTAATGCTCTTCTCTAATTATTAGTATAGGATTTTTGTCTATCTTAAGCAGTTTTCAATTTCTCTTTGATAATCTTTACTTTCTCAATGGTAATCTCAATCAACTTAATATTATTGATCTTTTTCTCACCAACTTCATCCCAACATACTGGAGTTCTGTATTTTCTGCTTATAAAACATCATAAGGTACCATCCCAATGCTTGCCTGATAACTATTATTGTACGCAAACTCTCTGAATGAGAGGTGCGTATCCCAACTACCTAAAAATTCAATAACACATGCTTGAAGCATGTCTTCTAACGTCTGGATAGTTCTTTCTGACTGTCCATCAGTCTAAAGATGAAATACATAACTAAAAGTCAATTGAGTGCTCATAGCTTTCTAAAGTCTAGGCCAAAATCGAGATGTAAAACAGTGATCTTTATCCGACACAATGGTAACCAACACTCTATGCAATCTGACAATCTCAGCTATATATAACTTAGCCAATTTCTCCAAGGAGAAATTCACCCAAATTGACAAAAAGTGAGCTGATTTAGTGAGTCGATCTACAATCACCCAAATCGCATCGTGGCTAGTCAAAGTTCGAGGTAGCCTTACCACAAAGTCTATAGTAATGTGCTCCTACTTTCACTCGAGTATAGATAGAGGCTGTAAGGTTCCTACAGGTCTTTGGTGCTCAGCCTTGACCTACTAACATATCAAACATCTAGCCATAAACTTGGCTATATCTTATTTCATCCCTGACCACCAACAACTCTCTCTGATGGTTCAGTATATCTTAGTATTGTCCGGGTGTATAGCAAACAGAAAATTATGGGCCTCATCTAGAATAGCCTCTCGTAGTGTTCTGTCACTAGGTACACAAACCCGATCTCGGAATATTAAGGTCCAATCCTGAGTGAAGTAAAAGTCACTATCTTTGCCCTCTCTAAACTGCTAGTAAGCCCTGATCAACTCACTATCTTGCATCTGACCTTGTCTGATCTGATCAACTAGGGTAGGTCTGACCACAAAATTAGCTATCAAGGCTCCAACCTCATCATACCTTAGTGATACTCTCATCATTTTTAGATCCATCAACAAAGGCATATAAGTAGTGCGAATATGAGCCAAGCTGGCTGACGATTTCCTGCTCAAGGCATCTGCTATCACATTTGACTTTCTTGGGTGGTAGTTAATAATCAGATCATAGTTTTTAATCAACTCTAACCATATCCTCTGTCTCAAATTCAGTTCTTTTTGTGAAAGCAAATACTTGAGACTCTTCTGATTAGTGAATATCTGGCACTGCTCCCTACAGAAGTAATGCCTCCATATCTTTATTACAAAAACCATTACTTCTAGCTCCAAGTCATGGGTACAATAATTCTCTTTATGCTTCTTTAATTATCGAGAAGCATAAGCTATAACCCTTCTATTATGTATTAATACACATTCGAGGCCTCGTCTCGAGGCATCACTGTAAACCATATATCGTCTCCTGGCGTAGGGAGTGTCAAAATCGGTGCCGAAGTAAAATAATTCTTCAGAACTAAGAACTTTACTCGCACTGATCATCCTACTCAAGCTTAATCTCTTTTCTAATAAGTTGCGTTAGGGACACAGCCAACAAAGAGAAGTCCTCAACAAATCTCCTATAATATCCCGTTAGTCCCAAAAAGTTACAGATCTCTGTAATATTATTTGGCTGTTCCCACTGAACTATGGCCTCAATCTTCTTTGGATCCATAAGTATCCCACTGTCAGATACAACATGCCTTAGAAAAATCACCTCTCTAAGCGAACTCATATTTAGAAAATTTAGCATACAGCTGCCTCTCTTTCAAAGTTAAAAACACTACCCTGAGATACTGAGCATGTTCTCTCTTAGTTCTCGAATACACAAGTATATCATTTATAAACACAATGACAAACTTGTTCAAATAAGGGTGAAAAACCCGATTCATCAAATCCATGAAAGCTTCAGGTGCATTTGTCAATCCGAAAGGCATAACTAAAAACTCATAATGACTATATTGAATTCTAAATGCTGTTTTGTGTACATCATCCTCTCTAATCCTGAGCTGATGATATCCCAATCTCAAATCAATCTTGAAAAACACACTTGTACCCTGCAATTGATCAAACAGATCATCTATTATTGGTAATGGATACTTGTTCTTGATGGTCACTTGATTAAGCTGTCTATAATCGATACACAATATCACGCCCTGACCCTAGTCGACCACGTGATAATTATCGCGAATCCCAGAAATATATCTTATCATTTAGAATGCACTCCTAGGATTCGCAAGGCATTAGTACCCGTTTTTAAACTCATTTTCAAAATAAAATAAAATAAAATAACATAGAAGATTTTCAATCATACAAGTATCAACATTTGTATTTTCTCAAAATATAATACAAGTTATTTTTGACCAAGCCAAATACATAAAATCACATCCTTTATAAATGTTTTTCAGTTTAGTGGACCATAAAGTAAAAACCTAAGTTGAGTACCTGAAAACTGTGCTGAAGTCTCGCTTCAGCTATGCTATACCACGCCCAACTATACTAACCTAAAATGGGAAGTGAGGGGTGAGTAAAATATCAGTGAGTAGACAAATACACAAAATCAGAAATCAAACGCCCATACATTGATTATGAAAAATTCTCGTAATCATAAAATCAAGCGTAATAAAATATGGCAATATATACATGTCTAGAAAACCAATATAACTTCAAATAGGTATAACCCTCGATCTATAAGATCCTATCCACTCCCTCAGAGCTATATGGCTAATTCGTAACCCTGGTTGGAGATGTGTGCCTATATATAATATTCTTTGATCTATAAGATCCTATCTACTCTCTCAAAACTGTATGACTGATTTGTAACCCTGGTTGGGATACTATCATATTAGTATAAGGCTAGCATGCTTAGCATGGACATGTGGATTCTACCCATCCCACTTTGGACTGTATGACCAATCTACACTCCTGGGTCTATTGGATTCCACCCACTCCACATGAGCTGTATGACTAATCCTCACCCATATATAATTAATAACATGACACATAGAACTGTAAATCAATGTCAATGGCCCATCAAGACAAATCAAATAGCTATTGGCTCACAAGGCCAAAAATATTTAAAATAAGACATGTTGGCTCATAAGGCCAAATCAACGAGTACGGCACCCCGACCATTACACCCATCTATATCACATTCTCAAACATATATAGAATTGGCCCCCGGCCTCAAAATCACAATAACATATATACACATTAGGCCTCTACATTTATAGCAACCCAAGTTTCACAACAAACTTATCTCTATCACAAACAAAGGGCCATCCCGACCACCACACAATAACATACATCCGTATATATATTCACATGCTATTCTCTAGCATTATATTATTTAAAAATAATATAAAATGAGACGAAGGGAAAAGAACGTGTCCACTCATTGTTCTGGGGTGAAAAACTACCCTTTCGGTATTCTCCTCGAGGTGGAGATCCTCCCGTCTCGGCTACGGTGCCTAGATACACATACAAATATCAATTCAACAATCTGCACTAATGCGTGTGCATGATACAATGTATGATCATGTTATTAATGCTCTCCCCCCTCTCTCTCTACCTACCCTCTCTCTCTCTAACATATTATTATACACTGTTCACACATGTCTTCACTTTTTTTTCATGCCATTCTCAATTATTTCAATATCAATAGAAGCTAAAATCTTCTAATTTATTGATACAAATGATAAACTAGAAAATCCCTAATTTTTAGGGTTTTGTGAATAGTATTCGAGCTATCTATTCCTAGATTTACATGAAATAATAGTTCAAACAAGAGAGAGAAGCTAAAGAACAGGCTTATCGAACTGGTAGGTGAGCTTGAAGCCCCTTTTGGGCTTGAATCTCTCTTTGGCTACTGTTCATCGTAACTCCTCTCCTCATGAATCCACATGATTTGATGAATAGAACTCCGATCAAAGGAGATTTCTAGGTTCAGGTGTTAATTCTCAGTTTATAGGAACTGAAATCATGAAGTTTGGTTGAGAAATGGGGGAGATCAATTTTAATATTGAGAGAGAGATGATTTCTATCAAAAATAAAGAGATAGAGAGTAAAAAATTCAAATGGGAAAGACGATCTCTAGCTCGCGCAAATAGTATATGAAATTGCTCAACGGTGTCGATACCTTTGGCATCTTGCCAGCAACGTATCGATACCTTCCCCCAACGTATCGATATATTTTGTTATTTATTGTTCACTAAGCCTACAAGGTGTCGATACCTTCCTCAATATATCGACACATTTCATTGCAAACCAACTTCATCTTCGTCACAAATGTGTCGATACTCATGCCAAGGTTTTGATACGTTTAGCATTATTTACTGTTCATCATACTTTCAAGGTATCGATATCCTTCTCTAAACATATCAATACCCTTCTCTAAATGTATTGATACATTTGGCCTCACACAATAATATATCGATACCTTTCCCCTAAAGGTATCGATACCTTGCCTCTGATCCTCCTTTTGAGGGCTGCTACTTCAAATGGCCATAATTTTGGATCACGATATCTGCTTGAAATCCAAAATATATCAATGAAAAGTTCTCTTCGAGCTCTATAAAAATGACAAAAAACTTTTTATCAATTGGAGATGATTTTGGGGATTAAAAATCCAGTTCTTTCTCATAGACTTGTATTATGTACCATACATCTTCTTCCAAAATGAATTCAAGCTATCACACCATCTTCTTCCACTGCCCCAGATTGATGATTTGTTCGACCAGTTGCAAGGGACAAGCTTGTTTTCGAAGATTGATCTGAGATCTGGGTAATATCAATTGCAAATTAAGGATAGTGATGTAGCCAAGACAGCTTTTTGGATTTGTTATGGTCATTATGATTTTCTTGTTATGCCGTTCGGGCTAACCAATGCCCTAGCTATATTCATAGACCTCATAAATCGGGTATTCCATCCATATCTCAATAAGTTTGTGATTGTTTTTATCGATGATATCCTGATTTACTCGAAGACCAAAAGAGAACACGCTCAGTATATCCAGATTGTTCTTCAGACTTTGAGAGAGAGAAGGTTGTGTGTAAAATTCTCGAAGTGTGATTTTTGGCTTCGGGAAGTGACATTCTTGGGACATGTGGTCTTAAAAGAAGTGATTTTATTGGATCCCCAGAAAGTGGAAGCTATAGTACAGTGGGAGAGGCTGAAGAGTGTAACAGAGTTTAGAAGCTTCCTAGGTTTAGCAGGCTACTACAGGAAGTTTATTGAGAATTTTTCTTTGATAGCGGCCCCATTGACACGTCTAATGAGAAAAGATGTCAAGTTTGAGTAGGATGAGAAATTGGAACAGTGTTTTCAAAAGTTGAAGGATCGCCTCATCTTAGCTCTAGTTCTGATACTACCTATTCCCAGTGAAGGATATGTAGTCTTTAGTGATGCCTTTAGATAAGGTTTGGGATGCATATTAATGCAGAATGGGAAGGTAATAGCCTATGCTTCCAGGCAGCTTAAGAAGCATGAAGAGAATTACTCGACCTATGCTTTAGAATTGACAGCAGTAGTCTTCGCTTTGAAGATCTGGAGACACTACTTGTATGGGGAGAGGTGTCAGATTTTCACTGATCATCAGAGTTTAAAATATTTGCTCACTCAGAAGGAACTAAATTTGAGGCAGAGAAGATGGTTTGAGTTGATTAAAGACTATGATTTGGTGATTAATTATCACCCAGGTAAAGCCAATGTGGTGGTAGACGCTTTGAGTAGGAAATCTTCAGTAACAATGGCGTATGTTTGGTCAACATACCTTCTATTATTACTAGAATTGAAGAGTTTATGAGTAACTCTGAAGTACGGTTAGAATGGTTCGATGTTAGTCAGTTTTGTCATGAGATCGACTCTACGAGAACAGATTAAAGAAAGGCAGATGTAAGATCCAAAATTAGTGAAAGTTTGTCAGAACATTATGAATAGTAATGCTGGAGATTTCTATATCTCTCAAGATGGAGTTTTAATCCTGAGAGGTAGGATATGTGTACCCTCAAGTGATGAATTAAAAAATGCCATCCTAAAAGAAGCTCACTATTCGGCTTTTGCTATGCATCCTGGTAGCATTAAAATGTATAGAACCATCAAGGAGAATTATTGGTGGTCTAGAATGAAAAGAGATATTACAGAATTTATTGTCAGGTGTATGATTTGTCAGCAGGTTAAAGCTGAACATCACAAGCCAGTAGGGACACTTCAGCCACTACCCATACCAGAATGGAAATAGGAGCATATCATTATGGATTTTGTGATTAGACTGCTGCGTACACAATTTGGGCATGATGCAGTATGGGTAATCGTGGACAGGTTGACAAAAATTTCTCACTTTCTACCCATTAGAACTAAGTATTCTATTGATAAGCTAGCATTATTATACATGGTAGAGATTGTGAGGTTACATGGTGTGCCTGTGATGATTGTGTTAGATCGAGATCCTCGTTTTACATCTCGGTTCTGGCTCAGTCTACAGAAGGTTATGGGTACAAGGTTGAATTTCAGTTCTGCATACCACCCTTAGACAGATAACAGTCTAATAGGATTATCCAGACTCTAGAAGATATGCTAAGAGGGTGTGTGTTAGAATTTTAAAGAAGCTGGGATCGATATCTGCCATTAGCCGAGTTCGCCTACAACAACAGTTATCAGTCCAGCATAGGAATGGCACCATACAAGGCTTTGTATGGGAGAAAGTGTAGAACTCCTTTATGCAGGGATGGAGTGGGCAAAAGGAAGCTAGATAATGTTGAATTGATTGAAGCCACCACAGAAAAAGTAAAGATTAGTTGAGACAGGTTGAAGACTGCTCAAGATAGACAGAAATCATACTCAGATAATAGAAGAAGGGACTTAGAGTTTAATGTGGATGAGCAGGTATTTTTGAAAGTATCACCCTAGAAAGGAGTGATTCGATTTCGAAATCGAGGAAAGCTTCACCCAAGATTTATTGGACCTTTCAGGATTATTGAGCAGATTGGTCCAGTGGCTTATAGGTTGGAGTTACCACTAGAGATGCAGAGGATACATGATGTCTTCTATGTATCCATGTTGAAGAAGTATGTACCTGATTCTTCTCATGTTATTAATAGGCCACATATCGATTTGAGAGAAGATTTAAAGTGTGAAGTACAACCTGTGGCCATACTTGATTGATAAGAGCGGACTTTGAGAAGTAAAGTTATTCCTATGGTAAAAGTTTTGTGGAGGAGTGATGCAATTGAGAAGATGACATGAGAGCCTGAGCTACAGATGATACGATAATACCCTCATCTTTTTCAGTATTAAAGTACGTTGAATTTTGAGGACAAAATTCTTTTAAGGGGGGTAGATCTGTGAGACCCGTGTTTAGACCCCAAGGGTATATCTATCATTTTTTATTACTTTCTATTCATATATTTGTGTTCATTTTATACCCCTGTGCATGTGGATGAAATTCTATATTCATTTGAGAAGTAAGATTGGTTATAATGAAGTTTCAGGAATGAAATTAAGAAGCAAGCAATTCGTTCGGACGAATGCAAAATTTGTTTGATCGAATCGGGCAATTCGTTTGAATGAAGTCCCAAGACATTTGAACGAATCAAGGAGGAACTCTCTGAAAACTTTGGAGCAGAATTCGTTTGATCGAATGGCAATTCATTCGATCGAATTGATCATTTCATTCGAACGAATGATCGACCATTCGAATGAATGAATGGGGAGCTCTTTGACTTCGAAAGTGCCCAGATTTGTTCAATTGAATGGATGAATCATTTGACTGAAGTATAGTTTGTTTGAACGAATCCCATGATTTGTTCGATCGAAGGCACAGTTCGTTCGAACGAAAGCTAGTTCGTTTGACCGAACAGGGGTGAAATGACGATTTTGTCTACTTCTAAAAGATTTTTCTTTGTATTTCTTAAGGGCAAAATGATAATTTCATCCTTTTTCTATAAATAAGGGTTGAGGGGCAGATTTTTCACGTTTTCTTCTTCTCTTTCTCTCTTTTCTTTTTTCTCTTTCGTTCTCTCTGTCTCTCTCTAAACACATTTTCGAAGGAAACATTGTCGATTCATCTTCGCAGACAAGTTGTACTCTACGTGTTCTACATGCTAAGAGCATCAATTTGGCGATAGAAGCTCCAGATCTGCAAAGAGAAATTTGCGTTTCGAAGGAAACATTTGGGGTTTCTCGATTTTGAGGCAAAATCGGAGTAAACCGACCACACCACAAGGTTCGTATCATCGTTTCTAACTCGTCTGCATATTCATTTCATAATTTTATGCATTTTGATTCATATGGGTTTCACTGTTCATTCGGATTGATTTTCATAGATTTAGCACTCATATTTTAGTTTTAACATATAATGTGGGTTGTAGAGAAATCGTAGAAGTCGTAGGAAGCTAGAATCACGATTTCAAAAATTTTAGATGGACATAAATAGTAACTTTAGTTACTATTCTAATAAGTACATGGGATCCACTAGTTAGAATCACGTATATTAATCTAAATGAGTTGTTTCAGCCGTCATGTGGGTCCGTGTCAATATTAACTAGATAATTAGATGTTTAACAGAGATTTTAGATGATTACACGTAGTGGTCCAAATGTCAGAAATCCAGGGTTAGCATACATTGCTCACATTTGAACTTTTATATCTATTAGAACATGTATTGATAGTATTTTTATGTGTGTGGTTAGGCGACGGTTCGAGATCGAGGTATTCGCGTGAGTCACCGAGGAACGAGGGAAACTAGGAAGTGTATACCCTTCCTAAGTTGTGAGTGGACACCCTTTCTCTCTATTTCTTTATTTATAAGCTTGATTTCTCTATAAATGAAATAATATGCAAATGTTTATAAATGATCTTCTTTATTACCCTTTAAATATGGAAATGTGTATATACATGTTTTGTATATGATTTTGCGATAGATTTGATAATGCTTTGGTATTTTGATACATGTTTTATGTGACGATATGGCCATTGGGCCAGATTTATACTTGTTATGTGATATTACGGCCAATGGGCTATGTTTTGTGTTCATGATGATAATATGGCCTGTGGGCCAAGACTTGTGATTATATACATTAGTGATAATGGCCTTGTGTGTCGGTTGTTTATTGTAGCTATAGGGTAGTAGCCTGAGGACGGATTCATTGGAGGTGGACCCCCAGGTGAGTGTATAGTGGTAGCCTAGGGTTGGCCTGGGAGAGAGGTTACCTAAGTGAGTGGAGGCTGTATAGGTGGACCATTATATGGTTATTGTGATATTATAGTGATGATGAGATTTGTCCACCTATGAGTCTCGTCGAGTTAGTTATAGATGTCACCCCATGGCGGCTCGAGTTAAACGTCAGTGATGGGCACCTTTTTCTGATAAAACTACATATTTTATAGCTATTGCATTTTAATTCTATTTTCACAAAATAGCATGTTTCTCTGCATACAAAACCCACTGACGACTTCGGGACACCCATGGCCAGGATAGTCACCGAGAAATGAGCCAGCCCAATGATTTTCAAAATGTGGTTTGAAACTTTCAAGGTAAAGAAGTTTTCTATTTATATAACGGTTTTAAGATTTATATGTTTTACTTATTGGTTGATTTAGATCTGAACATGTACATACATATATAACTATTTTTATTTTTATTTCGTTCTCTCACTGAGTATACTCCCGTATACTTATCCCCCTCACTTTCCAGTTTCAGGGCAAGCAATAAGATAAGTTTCGATGGTGGTGATTGCTCTTGGATTGAAGGCTCAGGTATAGCTACTTCGACTCACTCTGAAAGTCCATAGTCTACTGGTGGTCCTTTCAGCTTTTTCTTTTTATTTTTGAAACTTGTATGAATAACAGACAAATTTGTAATAAATGTTTGAATTTATTTATGGGATAGATCGATCCTAATAGATTTTATTTGAAACATCATTTTTATTGATTTACGTATATA
>JAVXUL010098476.1:0-20488 GCA_035590515.1 Trichilia minutiflora | reverse complement strand
GTAGTCTGTCATGACTTTTGAGATATGTAATCACTAAACATAATGAATTAAGTTTATGTATGTTGCAGATGTGAATCCCATTCTATCAGTTATATATTCATTATGTGCACTAATAGAGGCTTAGGGAGATGGGGCCAGTCTTGTCTCCTGCCGGTCATAGTCCAAGGATTTCGGGCTGTGACACATCTTCTCCTACTAAGGGCTTTTTCTCCTTCACCCTTGAGGGCTGTCTACCCTCACCTCTGAGGGCCGTTTCGCCTCATCCCTGAGGATTGTCTCCCCTTCACCCTTGAGGGCTATCTCCTATTGACCTGAGGTGATCTCTCCACTCCTAAGGTGATTTTATCCGACCCTAAAATCCCATGACGTCAGTCGAGCTTTCTTCTGATATCCCAGTTGATTGGTTAGCCCTAAAATCCTCAGGCACTAGTCGAGCTTTCTTCTAGTGCTCCGGTGGACTGCTTAACGCTAAAATCCTCGAACACTGATCGAGCCTTTTCTTTTAGTGTCTCAGTTGACTGCTTAACCCTAAAATCTCCGGACAGTAGTCAAGCCTTCTTCTAGTGTCCTTTGACACTAATCGAGCCCTTTCTTAATGTCTTCTGACACTAGTTGAGCTTTCTCCTGCTGTCTTCTAACATCAGTAGAAACCCCTCCTAGCGTCATGATTGGCTCTTTAGCCATAAAATTTTCGGACGTTAGTCGAGCCTTCTCAGTGCCCTAGTTGGCTGTTTAGTTCTAAAATTATCGGACACTAGTCGTAGTCGACCCTCCTCCTAGTATCATGATTGACTTTATAGCCTTAAAATTATCTAACACTAGTCGAGCCCTTCCTTCTAATACCCCGATTGACTACTTAGCCCTAAAATTCTCAGACAATAGTCGAACCTCCTCCTAATGTCACAGTTGATTTTATAGCCTTAAAATTCTCAAACACTAATCGAGCTTCCTCCTATTATCCCGGTTGACTGTTTAACCCTAAAATCTCCATACACTAGTCAAGTTTCTTCATAGTATTATGGTTGGCTCTTAAGCCTTAAAATCTCCTGATACTAGTTGAACCATTACCCTGGACCACGTTAGGCATTTGTAAGTTCTAGCCTGCGTCAGGTATCCATGATACCGAGTTTACTTGCTCGATGTCCAGTTTATGCGTTCGATGGTTTCAAGCTCTCTTAGCTTGATGCTAATCTTACGCACTCAATGATGCAGGCTCACCCGTTCAATGATGTCGAGATTCTGTACGGAGCTTCGATCCCTGTGATTGCTCATGCAGACTATAATTTTTAATAAAAATAAAGCTTTATTGAAAACTGGAGGACTGATATTGGAGGTGATTTGAGGACAACTGGGTCATATTTTTGTCAATTATATAGTACAAGCCCTACACATTTAATAAACAGTCATCCTATAAATTTTTGGGAATTACCACCCTAATCTGTAAAATCATCATCTCCCCTATAAAATCATCATCTCTTTTCCCAAAAGAATTACGTGTGACTTAATCCTTTACCAAAAAAAGAAAGGAAGAAGAAGAACCAGAAGATAAAGAAAATAAGGAAAAGGAAAAGGAAGAAGAAGAAGAAGGAGAAAAGAGAGAAGAAAGGGGGTTCGTAAACAGTTTGAGAATCACCCAAGTCTAATAATAAATATCAAATACCACTTTTTCACTATGAGTTACTCTTTATTTTATGTAAAAAACTCGCTGAAGATTTTTCTTGGTTTATGTACTAAGATTGTCGGATATTTTTTTACATTAATTTATACATAAAATTTTTTATAAATACTAAATAATTTGTTTTGTCCAATGCTAGATACAAACTGACCCTTATGACGACAACCAAATACCTGAAAGTGAATAAAAAGCACTAGAACCAGAATATCTTGAGCAGATTCCACGAGGGCCAAATGGATCATTAAAAAGTGAATGATAAAGTGAATGAAAATATAAGAAAAAGATTTGTTGCTTCAAAGCATATGCCAAGAAGATCCTTCCTCCATTCTCACAAGGCACACTTTTTGCATCCTCTTTAAAACCTTTATCCTTGTATGACATCTCTCTGCTCTGCTCTACTCTACTCTCAGCTGGGTATCTTTCTCCCATTTTCGATGGGTTTCGAGCCTGGCGGTGGCGGCGGCAGCAGTAGCAAAAGCAAGAGCAACGATGAGGAAGTTTAAGTCATGATGACTATCACACCATTAGGGCAACTATGATCTTTGGCATATGTACCCTATCAACTATGATTAGGGATTGTTTAAAAGTTACCAAACATTTTCTATGCTCAATAAAACATATTTTATGTAATTTCTTGCTTTTTTCTGTTTCTCTTGTTTATATGTATAAGGGAGAACGTTAGCAGGGTAAGATCGCTTATTCCGTGTCCTTTGCATCTAGCTTTAGGATTTCAATGTTGTTTGGTACGATTGTTTCATCTTCATACATCACATAAGATAGTAAATAGACTAGTGGTATTGGGAAACTTCCATAAACAATTCAGAAATATAATAACATATGTATAATATGTAGTCTATATTTATTGATAGTATCTAATAATTCGTTAGATCATTATTAAAATAAATATATACATCATCAGATCTATTGAAAAAAAAAATCGTTATCTTTAAAAGTTTATACATGAAAAAAAAAAATTAAATATGGAGAGAAAAGTTAAATAGCTTGTCAATTGGCACAATCATTGCTCTTAAAATTATGACGATTGATTAATTTTAAGCTAAATGGGTATGTGCAAAAGTTGGTTAATAAATCCATGAACCACTCCATAATCTTAAGTATTTTATTTCATACTACATGATTTATGATTACATTAATACTGCCCCTTGGCTGTAAAATGTTCCACAAATGGATCAAATGTTTTAATCATTCATGAACCATAACATAACTACTTATGTTTGGCTGGAGGATCAAAAATCACATTAAAAGTTGAACATCAAATTCTCTCATTCAGTAATCTGTATAAAGTTTTCCCTTTCAGAAGACCCAAAATATGCATTTGGCTTTCTAACTGAAATTGTGGCAGAAATTGAGAAAATAGATAATAAATAACTGCTAATAGAAAACAAATGTGTGAATACATAATACCATTAGTTTTCACCTAAGGCAAACTGCACTATCCGCATTAAAATTGCATCATTAAATCAAGTAAAACAAAGTGCCAATCCAATTGTAGACAAGTTCTTCCAAAGAACATGAAAAAACTCAAAATAAAATCTTTAAGTCCCATTCCCAATATAAACTGTGCCTAGTAAAAGAAACCTAGCACTTTACCACCAACATTCTTCCTTCTTGCCTCTTCATGGTCCATAATGCCAGCTGAAGTTGTCAGCACGATGTACCCAAACTGCACCATTTAAACATGGTAAGGTTACCAAATAACTTTATGGTTAATTATTACCACCACATATGAGTAATTAAAAGTGAAGGAGTGGTCGTTTTGAACTATATTTCACATGCAACATAAAAACCAAGACTTGTGTTCTGATTGAATTAGATATCTCCTGCTTAAAGGTATATTATTATTGCTCGGTACTCAGTTGAGCTAACCTGTCTGGAGGGAAGTAACCTGGCTGTCCAACCTTCAATCTCTTTGACACCAACATCAAAACGGGGACTGATAACCCCACACTTGTTCAACCTTCCATTCAATTCAACCACAATCTTTCCAGCTCTGTGATCATCAACATACTCAAACTCACCAATGTAACCTGTAGAGAATAAGGAATGGAATAATTACCTAAGACTCAAAATGAGTAGCAAATAGAACTATGGAGATATGATCTTTAGCATAAATGTCGGATGCATACCATGTTTCTGCATAACCAAGAGAAACTTAATGATAACTTTGGAGGATGGTCTGATCATGACCTGACGCTTCCCCCGTTTCTCTGCATTGTACATGCTCTTAAGAGCATCATTCAAAACACTAACTCTCACCATTGTTCCTGCTACAAATTTTAAGAAAAAAAGGCAAGCTTTATCAAACAAGTCAAATAAAATCAGTGAAAATGAAAAAGGAGAAAACAAGATATTCCAAATTTGGCTACAGATTTATTCCAATGAACAGGGGGTATATATTATAAAATAAGAAAAAGAAAATTGCACACATATAGATGCAATCACTACCGTGCAACAATTACAGTCAAACAAAAAATCAATAATACGTTTATACACTCCATGTAACTAATTTGTTCCAACCCATTCCTTACATTCACTCGATAATTTAGGCTAGTATTGCTGTATTAAACAATCAAGAATAGCAAACCCTCACAATAATTCAACTCAACCTATAGCAACAGTTCTGTAATCAAATTGATCAGTTATGACAAAATTCATTCATTTTAAACCAATCCATCCAAAGAAAAGAATAGACAAGGCTTTTGAGCAACCAAGTTAATTAATTGGACGAGCATAACTACTCAATGCTCAAAATCAATATGCATTCTGGGAAAAAGAAAACAAATCAATCGTATTCTTTAATATCATAATTTCTTAAAAATTTCTTAACAACTAAAATCATATTGAATAAAATGAAATCATAAAAATAAACAGATCAAGAAAAAAGTCCGAAGATCAGATCCAAAATATCGGAGCAATTAAGTAAAAGAGACGCTCAGAACTTGAAACCGATATTTTAGCTTGAACCGTACATACCGTGTGCAAAGCAAAGCAGGGAGAGGCACCTCTGCAAGAATGTGTGAGCAGTAAAGGCTAGGGTTTTTGGGAGAGTGAGAAGAGTTGAGAACGAGAACCTAGTGTTTATATACTCTTTGTCAATAGATGTGCATTTACTTCAATGCCCTTCAATCGGGTATGGTTGGTCTCGATGTTAAATTGGGCTTAGATGAGTTATGGACATATAGTTGTTCTGTGGACACCCAATACATATATTGTCAACACCAAACTTTATCTTGGTACAGTATCGTCCATTAAAATTTTTTAATTATTTTTTGAAATTAAAAATTTAGTCATTCCATATTTAATTCATATTTGTAAATGTTCAAACATCAATACCATAAAATTGATGCTATTCAAACAATTTTTTTCATTTTATTTTACTTTTATAATTATTTGTTGTTTTTCCAAATTGAAAGAATCAATTTCACAATAATTGATAAGAGTGATGTTATTTAAATTACATGATGCCTTCCTTATTCATTGCATCATGTAATGTTGCATTAGAACTTGTACTTCATGTACTGTAGTTAAACATTAATTTTCATACAAATATTTGGCCTGCAACTGCAAATATATAATAATTTATGAAAAACATCGTTAATAATGTACGTAATTGTGCAGATTCATATTTTAATATTTTATTTGCATGAAAGAAAATCATTCGCTATACACGTATTATGAATTTGAATGGTAACCCTTCCAAAGTGAAACTACAAAGACAATTAATTAAATTGGAACTAGAGAAAATACAATACCAATTTGAAAAAATTATTTGACTTATATATATATATTTATTTATTTTAAATATAAATACTTATTAAATTTAATTAATACGAGAAACACAAAAGAACATTTTGTCTCTGCTGCGTTGATTCTGTATTAATTAAACATACTCAACGTCAACGATAACTTCTACACATTATTTAATTTCATTAACAGAAATTAAAATATTTTAATTCCTGATAGATGTATATTCTTCGTGGGAATATTTGATGATGGTTTTATGGAATCTGTTTGCATTATCAAATTTATATATATTTATTTTTCCAAAATTTGAAATTCTGTTTAACTTAAAATTTTAATTTATTTCAATCAAATATATATACAAGTATATGTTCCAATAGTTCCAATAAGAGGAGACGTGGCACAAGAGGGACAAGCGACAAAAATCATGCATGATAGGGAAGCCAAACATAATATAATTTATCATTTTTTTATTATAACTTGAATTCATTGGTAAATAAAATTATAATGCAAAGTCAAAACTGACGACCAATCTGATGAGTATCAAATTATCAATCTTGACCGACTATATGCAGATTACAGAACATAGACGGCAGATTGTTTTTGACATTATAGAAAAAAGTTTTAAAATATTTGAAAACATTTTCCTTTATGCATATTATTCAATTGAAACATATATTAAAAATTAATAAAAATATTTATCAATTAATTAATTATCTTTTTCTCTCGTTGGCTTATAATAGTTATGCTATTTTGTATCATTTATAATATCAAATAATTTTTTTTTACACATTATATTATTAAGTTATCAACATCTATAAGGTTATTTTATCCTAAATTCTTATAAAGTGTATATTTTTAAACTCGAATTAAAGACTTAAAGATCATGTCCAAAGCTTTTGCGCTAACAAACCACATCTCTTAAGGATACAAACCACATCTCTTAAGGATATCGCATCGTTGGTCAGATTTTAAGTTGAATTACAATATCATTGATCCGATATTAAATTTGAGAACTGTCGAAATAGACTTTCTCATGTATTCAAAAAAAAGAATTATAATTATTGTATGGATTAAAATTGTATTTCTTGTGTTAGTTTTTAAAATAAAAGAAAGTCAAATGCTACTTAAAACAATATTTTATGTAGGACTAGGACAAGAAAGAGCTATATAAAAAATAGTGTTTGTTAACTCGATTAATTAGAACTTTTATTTTTTTATTAACAAAAATATTGTTTGAGTTGTAAGTCTATAATAATGTCTTTAAATAATTAATGTATCCATTTTATTATAAATTTTTAATATTTTAATTTAGTACACAATCCTATTTTAATAACACAAATAAAGAAAAAAATTATTTCGCGATATAAATAAAAGAAAATTATTCTATGAAATATTTAATTTAATATTTTTTAATAATTAGTAACTAATTATAACACAATCCTATTTTTTTAATAATAAATTTTATTATTATTCACAAGGTTAGGTTTATTACCCAATATATTAGAGTTTCCATGTTTTCTTTGTTTTCAGGTTTTAAAAGATAGAAGAGAAGGAAAAGGTAGAGTGCTTTTTCTTTATTAAAGATAATAGTAAAAATATATGACACAATCAGAATTTAATAACAATAGAAAATCAAACATGATGATATACTATATAAAAAAATTAACAAAATTAATATATAGTAAAATCAATACCCAAGACCCAATTTTTAATCTTTAATATACATACATACATACATACATACATACATATATATATATATACACACACACACTCTCTTTAACATTTTATATATAATTTTTAATATATAATTATTTATATATGGATATAAGGAGATCCACTCAATCTTCAACCAAAGTTGTGTTATTAAAATAGGATTGTGGGATTTAATTTTTCTATTCAAACATATATATATATATATACCAATAATAAGATGAGGAGTATGATGTTCTTATTTGGATCTTTTGTTTCAAGAAACAATGAAGTTCAAATGCCTAATTTGGACATTTCCATGCAGGTTGATAGTATAATGTATGTGGAGGTTACAATTTGGAGGTTACAATTACATTATAATTAGGAGTTATAAAAATTTATTATCGGAATTAATGTTGTGTAATCCCCCACATAATGGTGATCCAATCACTTCCCATTATCTATAAATTCAAGCCTCATCAACCTTTCATTTGGTTGAGTAATGGTGATCACAAAAAGAGAGCAAAATAAATAAATTTGAGGTCCCGACTTTATTTGATCATTCAGAAGCACCTACACCATCAGGCTGATCTTTCAAGAGCTGGAAACATTCTCAGTTGAATTAAAAAAAAGAAACAGCAATGACGAGAAGTATGTTTAAAATTAAACTTTCGCATATGAATTTAATTATGCATTAGAAAACTTAAGCATGATTAGATTCAATTCAAATTATTTACACTATCAATTGCTGGAACTGGCAGCATATTATTATGCTCTTGAACAATTGTAACGTTGGGAAAAGTACCTATTGCTTGAGTACTCCTCCTTTTTATTTACTGGGAATGGTAACAACGACGTATGGAGATGAGCTATAAATTTATTCACTTCTTCTGAAGTTTTCAAAATAGGATTCTGATCAGTTGGATCTACACTATTATTCTGATAATTTTTCCTACTTCGTCAGTTTTGAACTTTTTACTTTCCAAGTATAAATCTAGCATGGGAGAGAGAATTAGGTTAACAAATAAATATTGTGATCGAGAGGTTGCAATAGTTATTTACTTTCTAGAATATTAAACAATATATCAAGTTTTCTTCCTTGAAGAAACGATGCAAGGTATCATCAAGCTCGTTATCCATGTTTTGTTTTTACTCAGACGAGAGTTTTGCATCATCAGTTCTCATCTTTCTATTTGCTAAATTAAAATCTAACAGAAAGATATAAGATAAGCATATATCGAGATCGAAAAATTGCAATTGTTGATTATTTAGAGAGGAGAAAACATGCATTTAAATGAAGAATGAATTATTAATTGCCTTGAAATTTTACTTCCCGGAAAAGGCCGGTGAAAGATCTCATAAAATTTTTGGGCTAAAAAATCATCCACCATAACTTTTATGGAGTTAGCTTGTATGTGTCCTCTATCCTCGGTTCTTATCCTTTGACTTGCCAACTATATGTCTAGAAAGAATATATATAAACTATTGGGACTGACGCCTTGCATCTGTCACACACATGAAGAAATTAAAATATTTATCTTTTTTTTTTAAATTATAAATAAGAAGGGTATGATGGGTTTTAGAGTGTTTGAAAATATTGAGAGTATTTGGATTTTGGATCTTTTATAAAATTTAGACCTATAAATTATTTGAGCTTTTAAATTTATTCTGGCCATTTTAGTTAAAATTTATACTTTCTTTTATTTTTAAGTTTAGGAGTACTCTTCTAAATTTTATATTCTCCCTTCTAAAAATAGTAAAATTATTTTACTTACCTTAGCCTGCAGACGTAGCTCATATTAACCGAACGACATAAATATTAGTATCTTATTTTTTAGTTGCTTAAAGTCTCTTTTGCTAATTATTGGGAATATTTTTCCAATAAATTGGTATCAAAACCTCTTTTAGATATAAATCCATTTGATTCAGAAGAGAAGAACTTACATCAGTATCTCAATTTCAATTCAAACATGGGTTTGATTCACACTCTATGTTCTGCGAAATATATACCATCTGAAAAGAGAAAAAAACGGAGTCTTTGTCTAAAGAAATACGTTGAGAAAGGGTAGATGTATAAAACCTGATAATAACAAAGAGTCACGTTAAGAAGTTTAATTGGAGTGTTAACTTTGAAATGTAACAACTCAAGATGAAGGCCATTCTAATCCAGGATAGAGTTGAGTTAGCTCTCCAAAAAATAAATCAAAAACTCGATGAAGATTTTAATGCTATGGATAAAAAGACGAGATAATGAATTATCTTAATTTTTTTTTATGAAATCTTACCAAAAGTCGTTACTAAGACAACTACGAGAAATATGTGCAGAAACTGAAAGCTTTGTATATGAAGAAAAGAGTGGAGAATTTATTTTATTTTAAGTAGTCCTTGTATATACTTTGTATGATAGAAAGTATGATAATACTTTTATATCTGGATAAATTTGATTCCATTGTTATGGATTTGGTGAATATAAATATTAAAATAACTGATGAAGACCAAACTATATTACTATTATATTCTATTCTTTACTCTTTTAAGTATTTTTGTGATATTATGATTATGAAAAAGATACAATTTATATTAAAAAATTAAATCTATTTTAAAATCTAAGAAATAAATTGATAGAGATATAATTGAATAAGGTAGTGAAATTCAAGCAAAAGACTTAGTTACTAAGGACAGATCAGAATAAGAAAAGAGAGACTTTAAAAACAGAAAATCTAAAACTAGATCTAAATCTAGATATAAGAATTTAAAATATAATTACTATCATAAAAAAGGACGTATTAAGTTTGAATATTTTAAATTAAAAAATAAAGAAAAGCATAAGGAGAAAACTATTCAAAAAAATAATGATATCACTAAGACAATATTGCAGCAGATGAAAGAGGTAAAAATATTTTCTTTGTGATTGATAATAGAATAAGATTTAAGAATGAATGGATTTTAGATTCGGATTGTTCTTATCACATGTGTTCTAATAGGGATTTGTTCTCCACTTATGAATCTTGTAATGGTGGAATTGTTTTGATGAGTAATAATGATATTTGTAATGTTATGGATAAGGGTACAATCCAAATTAAAATACATGATGGTATTGTAAGAATGCTTACTAATGTTAGATATGTTTTTTATTTGAAAAAAATCTAATCTTTTTTTGGCATTTTAGAGGCATTTAGGTACAAGTATTCAGCTGAAAATAGGGTTTGAAAATTAGTAAAGGTACTCTTGTGATCATGAAAGCTTATAAGTTTGATAGTTTGTATATTTTATAGGAATCTTCAATTATAAGTTCTGTTGTAGTCTGTATATCATCTTTGTCGGATTCTGACATTACTAAGGTTAGTTTCACGGGGTGAGAAACTTCCTTTATATATGTTTTAAGCCATTATATTTTTTCGTCTATATCACATACGTAAGGAACAATTTGATAATTTCATTTATCAATTAAATAAAATTATCTGGATAATTTACATACATTCTTTATATATGAGCATGCCAATATAAAAGAAACAACCAATGTATGTGAATAAAGAACAATCTTTCATTAATAATCAAGAATTAATATAAGATCACTAGCCCTTTAACCAATAACACGAATGGTTTCTAGAGCATACACTAACAACTAAATTATGGCACATGCGGTTAGACTTTATAAGTGAGAAAGACTTAGTCATATTAAGCAAAAAAAAGTCTTCTTTGTGAGTAAAGCTTTGGATAAATGGATTTATGTGATTATCATATTTTTGGAAAATAGAAAAGATTTAGCTTAGGTTTATCAATAGTTTACTAGACAAAAGATAATTTAGATTTTATTCATTTAGATCTTTGGGAACCTTCATATATTCTGTTTAAGGGTGGTGTTACATATATGTTAACTTTCATTGATGATTATTCAATGAAAGTTTGGGTTTATAATTTAAAGCAAAAAAATGATGTTTTCTTGACCTTCCAGTAATGAAAAGTTATAATTAAGAAACAGATAGAAAGATAAATCAAGCGATTTAGAATAGATAATGACTTGGAATTTTATGAAGGTGAATTCAATAAATTTTGCAAGAATGAAAGAATTATTCGACACCGTACAATTAGGATGATGCCTTAATAAAATGGTGCGGTAAAATGAATGAATAAAACTCTTTTAGCAAGAGCTCGTTATATGATATCTAATGTAGGTTTAACAAAAGAATTTTAGACAGAGACAATCTTTATAACTTATCATATTATTAACCATACTCCTTTTACAGCTATTGATTTTAAAACTCCTAAGAAAGTTTGGTCAGACACTCCTGCAAATTACTTTGATTTAAAAATTTTTAGGTGTCTAGTATACATGAATGTGAATGAAAAGAGCTTAATGCTAAAAAGTATGTTTCTCTTGGATATGTTTTTGGAGTAAAATGGTACAAATTGTGATGTCTAAATCTTAAATCCCAAAAATTTATAATTAGCAGAGATGTTACATTCAATGAGTTATTTATATTGTTCTTAGAAAAGAAATGTTCTAATATCTGTGATTTAATTAAAAATGATAGTATATAGAAGTAGGTAGAGATAAAGATAAACTATTATACCCTGATCATAGGAATCGACCACATAGTAATAATCGTAAATCCAAGAAATGCACTTTATTAGTTAGAGTATATTTTAAGGACACACAAAGCATTTAAGAACTTGGTTTCACAAATCTATTTCAAATATAAATAGAATCCCAGAATCATCAAATCCAATCAAATGATATCGTAAACTAATATTTTCAAATCAACCTCAAATCATATCATCAATCCATATGAATTCATAAAATCCAGACATGTAACACCTAGTCCAAGTCTGTCAATAATATTGTCTGCTTTAACCCAACCCTTGGGGCCTCACAGTTTTATTCTTAGAATGGGTTATTGAGAACTTCCCAAGAGGCCACCCATCTGGTACTGCTCTCCTCCAAGCACGCTTAACTGCGTAGTTTTTGGAGTTAAACCACCACTCATCCTAAAAGGCCTTGTTGACAATTTAGTTCTAACTCTACATATATAGCCCAGTAACTTTCTCTCCCATTCTGGAAGCCTAAATTCGGTTCATCCCTGCCATCCTAGAAGCCTGCCAGAAGCTGCTCCTTGCTCAGGCTCCCTCGCCTCGGCGCCACTTCTCGCCCTCATCGGACCGGGATGTTACAGACATATAAAGGTATAAATATGAACTTGGTCGAGTAGAAATATATAATTTCAAATCAAAATATATAATTTTATTTCAGTAGACCATACTACTTATAAATTAAGTCGAGTACTTGAAATTTTGTATTGAAAGCTCTTGTTTCTTTAGCTATGCTAACACATGAACACATTATCCTGAAATATAGGGAGAAAGGTGAGTATTGAAAAATACTCAGTGGATAGACATTTTAATGAAATATATACAAAACAAGTTACCCAATATTATTGATAATATTCATAATCAATATAAAATAATTCTATCCATAAGTCAAAATGTGGCAATTATGTAAAATAACAGATATATCTCAACAAATCAAGCTATCAAGTCTTCTTGGTCTTTAAGATTTCATCTTTAACCAGTAAAGATAAAATATTATAGCATCTTATATTTTATAGAATTATTGGATTATATAAATCACCTACTCATTTCATATTGCATTATCAATCATCATCCTTGAGCCTATTAGATTCTATCCATCCTATTTTATACTGCATGGAATCCTCACCCTCAACGATAAATCAACATAATGGCACTTAAGATCAAATCAATATAAATGGCAAACAAGATTAAAACCAACAACAATAGGCACTCAAGGCCTAAAATCAACAATAATGACCCACAAGGCCCAACATCAAAATTATAGCACATAAGACTAAATCCACATATCACAAAGAAATCAAATTCAACCATAGGCCTTCGGCCTCAATAACATATAACAAGCCAATCAAATTTAACTATACCCTTATGACCTTAAATATAACTAAATCATACCATAAGTCAATAATAAAATCATCAAACATATGTATACACACACACACACACATATTCATATTAAAACATGTGAGTTTTCACAAACGATTTTAAAAATCAAAAATAAATAAATAAAGATCCACTTATGAGTACAAGGTAGAGAATCACTCTCCTAATTATCTTGTCACGACGAAAATCCTCTTTCCAAACCGTTTATGCCTATATATATGCATAAGTAAGGTTTAACAACCTTTTTCATTATCATAACGATGCCATTAAATGAGTAATGCATATACAAATCATTCCTTCTAACTCGAATCTTTCTAATTTTTTTAATTAACGATCATATGCATTGTTAACAAATTTTTTCGGTCATTGATTTAATTTCTAGTATTGAAATCCCATAACTATCTTATAATTCGCCTAATAGTAACAATTAAGCCAAAATTCAATAAAATCAACAACCTAAACTAAATTCACTCTCTAGTTCACTATATTGATAGGTTTACCATAATTTGATTTAATTAGTCATATTTCTATGTTTATACCATAAATTCTAATTTGTATACGACTAATTCAATTTAATTCAACATATTTCTCAAAATTGTCATTGTGAATAGTAACTCTCATGAATAGTCATTATAATTTTTAGTTTATCAAAATATTACTTAAACTAAAGTTAGAATTTTACTCAAAGGTCCAATTTAACCCTAGGATGCTTTAATGACTTTAATTTTGCAAATTCTCAATTTGATAAATAGTAAAACTTAACCTTATTTTTTACTTTTTCGATCAATTTCTTAGTAAAATTATGAAATAAAATGAGCACACAAATGAGAGAGTATTATTACTTTGTTTAATAGTAAGAAACCTTTATTTAATATTTTGAATAGAGTGAATTTGAGAGATAAAAGATTGAGAGAGTTGAGAGAAATTAGAGAACGTGAGAGAGGAAGAAAAAAATAAGGGAAAATGTGTGAACCCCATCCTTAAGTTTATGGGCATTATAATAAATCTTTCATGAGATTTCGTGCATGTTATTTTGTATGGAGCATGCATTAAAGGGTATGACAGCTTGGAAATATTTTAAAGAAAGTGTGTACTAAAAAATAATGACTTATCATGAAAGAACTGAATTTGAGAAAAAGTTTATTATTTTTGTAGAGCTCGGAGAGAGCTTTTCATCGATATATTATGTGTTACGTAAGGATGTCTGGGTTAAAAGTTATGACTATTTGAAGTTACGATCATAAATTGAGAAAATAAGGGTGAAGTATCGATACTTTGGATGCTGAAGTATTGATACTTGGCACTGGAGAACAGGAAGTATCGATACTCTTATAAGAAGTATCGATACTCAAGCGCAAGGCGAAAAGTATTGATACTTTGAAAGGGAAAGTAACGATACTTTGTAAACAATAATGAACAGTAGAACCAAAGTATCGATACTTTAAGAAGAAAAGTATTGATACTTTACAGTCTTGATGAATAGTAAAGTTTGAAGTATCGATACTCAGGATGCATTTGAGTTAGGAGCCTATATTCGACTGAAAGTATAAATACTTGGGAATTGAATTATTGATACTTTGTGACGTTGCAGACAGAAGGAACCTCTACGAAGGAAAGTATCAATATTTTTTGATTGAAGTATCGATACATTAACGTAAAAAGAGCCTAAATGGCCTTTTTCGTCAGAAAGTATCGATACTTGGGGAGGAAGTATTAATACTTGGAGACGTGGCAAACTTTGAAGCATGATTTTGAGGGATATTTTAATCATTTTAAGGCCTCTTTTTATATATATAACTAGGGCTCGTCTTCTCTATTTATTTCCTTCACTCCCGTCTCTGCAACTTCTCTTCTCTCTCTGCCAAAAACATTTCTCACTCAAATCTCCACCAAACTTCATCATTCTTCTTGTAATGATTCCAAAATGAACACCAAACTTTAAAAACATCTTTGGAGTGGAGTTCTTCTCGATGATTCATAAAGAATCTAGAGAGAGGGACCATTGGTAAATAGTAATCAAAAAGAGAAAATCAAATAAAAAAAGGGCTTAAAATATACTTACCAACTTGGGTAAGTTCATTTCTCAGCTTATTTCTCTATTTTACGCTTTTTTTGAGTTCGAATCTAGAAAAATAGTAGTTAGATTACTGTTTTCAAAACCCTAGAATTTAGGGATTTCTTAATTTATCAAATGAATTGATAAATTAGGCTGTTTTTACTTATAATGGTGTTAAAAGAACTGATGATGATTCAAAATAGAGTGAGAATGTAATTAGATAGTACGTTGACAATAGGTAGGTAGGTAGGTAGGTAGGTAGAGAGAGAGAGAGAAAGGGAGACACATGACATGCATTGTATGATATGAGTATATTATATGATAGACCATTAAATTAGTATGTATATATATATGCATCCAGGTACAACAGCCGAGATTAGAGAGTCTCCGATGCGAAAGAGACATCCAGAGGATGATTTTTCACCCCAGAGTAGTGAGTGGATATTTTTTTTCTCCTTTCGTCTCTTTAAATGATAATTATAAGCGTTTATATGTTTATTTTGCTTTGTCATAGTTGAACATATGTATATGTATATACATGATTGATATGAGGAGGCGATGAATATACAATTGTGTGGTGATCGGGCTAGTCCCTTGTTTGTGGTAGAATTAGAAATGTTGTGACATGTTTATTACCATGAATGTGAGGTCGGAGGTCTATTATGGATATTATCTTTCAATGATGTTATAATAAGTTTATTGTTATGGATTTGAGACTGGAGGCCAATTGCGAATGTTGTTTTTAATAATGTTAAATGATTTATGGCATAGTTTGAGTATGTAAATGGTCAGAGTGCTATTGTAGTTATTTGGCCTTATGTGCCATTATATTTTGTTTTACTATTTTGGCCTTGCAAGTCACGCATGATGTTTTTGATCTTGTGAGCCATTAATGATGGTTTTAACTTTATATGCCATTGTTCTTGATTTTCATATGGGTGAGGATTGGTCATGCAGTTCATGTAAAATGGGTGGGATCTATGGATAAGGATTGTCCATACAACTCAGATAGAGTGGGTGAAATCCAATAGAACTATTGAATTGACCATGTAGTCCATGATAGGATGGGTGAAATCCAATAAGTTTATTATATATATATATATTGACATTTCAATTATATATGCTTCCTTATGCCACATTTCACTTAAGATTTGATTTTGTATGATTACGAAGGTTTTTCGTAATCAATTCTTGAGCTTTTATTTTTTTATTTTGATTTATTATCTGCTCACTAAGTATTTTCTCAAATACTCATCACCCACTCACCCATTTCAGGTTAGTATAGTCATGTGCAGGCGCAATGTGGCTGAACAAAGGTTTCAGGTACTCTACTCAGATTTTTGTCATGTGGTCCACTGAACTAAAAAAATGTAATCAATATTATTTGACTTTCTGTATTTATTGGGTTGAGAAATTATTGTATTAATATATTTTGAAAAGAGTTTCTACTGTGATGAGTTGTATGGAAGTATGATTTTGTTTAATATGTGTGATTTACTTTATCGAAACTCTTCCGTACCTTGTTTATATCTAAAAAGGGATTTCAAAAATGGGTGTAAATACCTTGTGTGTCTTGGGAATGCATTTTAATTGATAGAATGTATTTCTGGATTCGCGGCGGTTGCTACATGACCAACTAGGGTCGGGACGTGATAATTTTATTGGTATCAGAGCTTTTGTTTTTATATATATTTTTGACTTGTCATTTTGATTTTTCCTTAGTTGCAATTCCTTTAGATTTTCAAATGATTAAGAAGTTTTAATGAAAATATTGTTAGTGGACCATAGCTTAAGTTAAGTTAAATTTTGATTTATTTGATTTGATATGATGAAATTAAATGCTTATTTATGTAGAAATGCCGCCACGACTCAATAGGGGGAGGGTTAGACCCCGGAGGAATATAATGATTTGAGATGATCAGGAGGTTTCATCTCATGCTCCACCTTTTGCTTATAATCAGGAGTAAGTTTCTGTGGATCCTCCACCACAGATGTAGAATACTGAAGGGAATACTTATTTTCCTTGGTTACAGGAGACCTAGAATACATTTATGATATTTATGAGTACACAGAATTTGGTGCCAAACCCGAATCAAGCTCAAGGTGAATCTCTCGGCTAGTGCGAAAGTTATCCAAGTTGAAAGGAAATGAGACAACTTGGTAGTTTTCCATTTTATAAAAATATGAATGCGTTAGGAACAAATAGATGGATGAGAACTATGCAACAGAATATGGATGACATTGATTTGTCAGATAAGAAAAAACTGAGAGGGGTTACAAAGTTTAGGGGTGTTAATTCGTGTTAACGAATTGTATTCGTGTTGTGTATATATATGTATGAAAAAATTTTAAACGAATATGAATACGATTCGTTTATTATTTGTGTTAAAATTCGAAATTCGAATACAATTCGTTTATCAAGCGAATAACACAACACGATACGATTAAATACGATTATTAGACATTTCGTATTCGTATTATTACATGATTAATGTTTACACATGATTAAATACGATTGATTTATTTGGATACGATTCGACACAAATTCGATTCGTTTAATATTAAATTAAAATATATAAAATATATGATAATCATAAATTTTTTTATAGCAAAAATAAAAAAAAATCCAACACTACATTCAATTGAACTGTAAACAATCCATTTACTTTGAAACCAATCCATAATCTAACAATGCTATTTCCTTCTCTAGTTTCTCAAGAATCAAATAGGAAACAATACTTACAAAGATATAACAAAATTCAGCATCAACTACACAAATTCACATATGTAAGACATGACAAACCAAACTTTAGAAAAGTAAACAAGATAATTCATTACTTTAACAATTATTATCCAAAAAGAAAATTACAACCTCAATTCTTCATTGCAATCCAATATCAACATTTATTGTATTGACATATCTACAAAACAATTATAAAGTAAACACATGTATACAAAAGAAGAAAAAAAGAAAATTAAACACAAAGTTTTAATAATTAATCAAACCAATTTTCCGCCATTCTTCTATCTACCTCAGTTTTTATACTTACCAGGTAGATCTTCTCTTAAATCTTTCATGACATCGAAAGGAACATTATGGTTGGCTTTCTAATTCATGTTATGTAATACAACATTTGGTGCAAGTTTTGAGCATGATAATGCTTTGCACATGAGATATAGCAAGATTCCTGCTGACTAGTATTGGTGGGAAAAGAGAAAAAATAAATTATGCATATATATATGCTAAAGACAGGAAAGATAATTTATTTTATATGTTCTCAGCTTCTTTCCCGTAGCATTGGCAAGAACAAATTAGGAGTAGAATCGGAAAAAAGAAAAAGAAAAAGAAAGGAACAATATGCTTTCAACAGCAGTAGACAGAATTCCATCAACCATTTCTTTGTATGAAATTGTTTTGAAATGTATGATATTGAAAGAAAATAATTAATTATTAAATCAACAAGAGAACAGAATTCCATCAACCATTTCAATAGCAGTAGACAGAATTCCATCAACAAGAGAACAGAGTATAAAAAACAGAGTTACATTAGATTTTTTTTTTTTTACCGTAATGAAATAATTAATTATTAGAAGTAAGGTATAGCTTCATTTAGAAACAAAAGCAATGTATCATCATTAGAATATCATTTCTTTCCTAAAACAACAAGTAATTCTTTATTAATTTTCAGACTTCAACTTTAGTTAAAGAATTTTTACTTTTTACTTTTTATTTTTTTATAGAATAGAAAAACAAGTGTGCATGAAACATGCTTACATGTCCAATCCCTATTATATATAACTCATGAAAATATTTGATGAACGATTAAATATATATTAGTTTAATGTTGGAAATATTAAAATTTTATTGAAAATCTAACATTTATATCGGAAATATTTTTTATAAATACACTTTAATTAGAGTAATAGAAGTTATAGGCATATAACCCACAGAAATCTTCATTGAAAAAATCTATCATCTATTTCTTAATTTTCTTTTTCTTTTTATTTCTTTGGAAAAAAAAGAGTAAATCCAAAAACAAAAAGCAAAGGATGATGGTTACAATATGGATTTCTTTGCCAACATCAAAATAATAACTATGTGATAAAAGAGATCGTTGATAATTCACCGAGGAGACTTTTTGTTTTTTCACTAATGATGACTCATTGTTTGCTCCTTCTGCTCCAGTTTTGAAAATCCAAATAAAATCATAGCAAAGTAATCATTCTCGCTTATGAAGAGCAAGAAACTCGAAATTATTAAAAAGATTCTTATTATATCGAACATTAGTGGCTTAAGCAATAATTTCCGCAACCATTCCTACATTTCAGTAACAACCCAATTTTTTTAATCTCTAGGTTAAAAAATCAATCCAAGGTCACTCTACGCTCATCAGGTTCCTGTTATATAACCGTTTAATGGCATTCTACAATCTCGAACAACTCTTAACTCAAAAACAAAATCAAAGATCGGAAGAAACTAAAAAAATTTCACACTAAAACTCAAATTCGACAAGAAGATCTCCATTTCTTGATCTACTGCCTTGTCTAAATGGGAAGAATAATTTTCGAATTCCGAAATTACATTCTTCATTTTGCGAAACCATTTTGAGATAAAATTTTTGAAAATTCAGAAAAACTTCCTTTATACATTAAAACTGTGAGAGAGAAGATATACCGATGGGTGAAACGAAGCTGTCTGGTTAGGAGTTGTCTGGCTGCGCAGCGTGAGCGTGAGAGAGATCAGAGACGGAGAGACTACAGAGGCAGAGAGCTGAGATTAGGGTTAGAAATAGAGAATATAGAGTAACATGAAATGACGTAGTTTTGATTAAAACGAAAATTTATAATTTTACCAATTTTTCCCTTTTTTTTTATTGTATTAAACGAATTCATATTTTATAAGAATTCGACATGAATATGATTTGTTTAATTAATCGTATTTTAAACGAATTGACGAATTTATAAGGTTAAACGCGAATATGATTCGTTTAAAAAAAGGTTAATACGAATAGGATTCGTTTATTATTCGTGTCATTTTTTCTTAATACGTATACGATTATTAGCCTCGAATTCGTGTCAAATAATTGTATCGTAACCCAAATTATCACCTCTAATTGTTATTATCATCATCATATAATGAATCTACACAAATGAAGTAACAAGCAACTTCTTGTAATCCATAAACCCGAATTGACAAGTTCAAAATCAACACTATTTCTAGTACTAGGTCATTTATTTTAGGTCTCCACCCCTCTAACAGAAAAGCTGAGAAAAAAATGGAAGATGAGGAGATAATAAGAAATGGGTTGTTTTTCCACGTTCTATTGAGA
>JAVXUL010098458.1:0-20491 GCA_035590515.1 Trichilia minutiflora | reverse complement strand
TTATAATAAAGAGTAAAATTACTTACCGATCAACATATCGTAGTAATATTATTTTCATCAATACGAAATATCATTAATTAACTTAATAATATATATTTCATCCATCAACAACTTTTAGATTATGTGTGTGACCTCTTAGGCTCACCGTTAACTAGAAATGAGCATATACGAACACATTCGTATCACTTTAGTATAGCCCTTTATATCCGAAGTCCCCAATGATCATGAGTGACCTCTAACAAGATGTCATGACCCTTAGAACACAAAGAATAATGATTTAGGTAAATCCAGATAGTCGTACTTACATGTAGTATGGTCCCTCTGCTATCGACTTCTAATCGAGTGCAGACAATGGAATCGTCAAACCCTTAACTCAATCATAAGATCAGAACCTCAATCATCAACGAGATCCATGTATCCAAAAACTCCTTTTTGGAATACATGTACTCTGGTTAGAGATTTAGTTCCTGCAAATGATAGTTCTGCCTAGGATCTCAAGCTCTAGTATTTGAGCCAGCAAATTCCATCTTGACCATCACCTGCTCTCTATAATAAGAACATATCATCAGCAAGCTTCTTTCACCAGGAATGGCTAGCCCAGTACAATATACACAAGTGAACGATGTGCTTCACTATAGATTACAACTGTTATATCTCAGGTCAAAGGACTAATGGTACACTAGTATGGCTGTGCGATGAATCATTAACTGTAGATAATCACCCATGTGATTCTATCACGGTTGGTTATATTCAGTATTATGTTCACCAACGTGATACCATGTTTATGCTCTTGTGACATGAAACTCGTCACCTAACTATTAGTATCCAATATTAATCCTTGATAACAACAAAATATGTCAGTCATACAATGGCACTGTCCCTCGTGACGCTACCTCAACCGAAAACAAGTTTTAGAATGTATTTAAATCGAAGATTATATACTCATATCTATAAGTCCTTAGAGATAGAATTTGGACACATAATATAATACGGGATATATCTTGCATCAAATAAAAGAAATAAATAAATGAACAACTAAACATAATGCAAGAAAGAATAATGCCATTTAATTAATCGTAAATAATTACAATTAATTATTAAAGATATATATTTAAGAAAATATAACCCTGAACCATATGACACGATTAGTTCTAGAATATATTTCTTACAAACTCCCACTTGCACTAGAGCCAATCGTTGCGGTATCCTATACCAATCTTCTCAAGATGACAATTCAGTTGCTATTATTTCACTGATTTAGTTAGTGGGTCTACTACATTTATGCTGTGAAATCTTCTGCAGGACCAACTGTTAGTTGGATATGAACTCTCTACTCAAGTGATACATGCACTGAATATATTTAGACTTCTGGTGAGACTATAGTTTCTTAGCCTGTGCTATTACCCTATTATTATCACAGTACAAAGCTAGTGGATTGATAATAGAAGGAATAATACCGAGTTCACTCATGAACTTACGGATCCAGACAGCCTCTTTCGCTACTTCAAAAGCAACTGCATACTCAGCTTCTATAGCAGTGGTTGTTTACTTGGAACTCTTCTAACTAAAAACCACTCCGATATAGATAAAATTAAATGCAGATATAGACTTTCTATTATCTGCATCAGACTGAAAAAATAAAATCAGTATAATCCTTGATTTTCAACTCATCTCCTCTATATATTAAAACTAAATCCTTTGTACTTCTCAAGTACTTAAGAATTCGTTTTACCGCAGTCCAATACTATTTTCCAAGATTTACTTGATATCTATTCGTATACTCATAGTATACAATATATCAGGTCTTGTACATCATAAAGCGTATATAAGACTCCCTACCATCGAAGCATAAGGAATCTTCCTTATACGCTTTCGTACATAACCCATCATAGGTTCCATCTTTCTAAAAAGATGAATACCATGACTACAGGGTAAGAAACCCTGCTTAGATTCTTTCACACTAAACTTCTTTAGTATTTTACCTATGTACAGACTATGACAACAACCAATTATCCTCTTCACTCTATCTCTATAGAGTCGAATCCCTAGAATATAGGTCACTTCACACAAATCTTTCATGGAGAAGACATTAGATAACCATATCCTAACCTTAGTTAACATGCCTACATCATTCCCTATGAGAAGTATATCAGCTATATACAACACAAGAAATGTGACAGCATTACTGGTCACCTTCGACTCATAGTTCATCAATATCCTTAATGAAGTCAAACAATTTGATCGCACCATCGAATCATATGTTTCACATTCTAAAAGCTTGCTTTAATCCATATATATATTTGTACAGTTTATATATTCTATGACTATCAAATGAAACAAACCCAACAGGTTGTTATATAAATATGGTCTCTTTAATACAACCATTGAGGAAAGGTGTCTATACATCCATCTACCATATCTCATAGTCATAATAAGCTGCACTAGCAAGTAAAATCTGAATGAACTTAAGCATAACATCTGGCAAAATGGTATCCACATAGTCAATACCATGATTTTGGATATAACCTTTTACTACCAAACTAGCTTAAAAGTATCAACTTTTTTATCTTTGCCAATCTTTATTTTATAAACCCATTTATAACCTATAAGAACAATTTCTTCTAGTGGATCAATAAATGATCACACCTGAGTGGCATATATGGAGTCCATCTCAAATTTTATGGCATCTAGTCATTTTCAGAATCGATATCAAATACCGCCTCTTTACAGCTTTTAGGATCTTTCCTCTGTCTATATTCTTCTATCATAGATGATTCAAAATCATTATCTGAAAGAAAGAAATATCTTTATGAAGGGCGTGATATCATAGTGAAGCTACGAAGAAATTGATCTACTAAATGTTGAGGTTTTAATTGAATAGGTTCATCAGTATAAACCAATTTATGTACATCAATATGTTCATCTATTTGAGATTGGTCATTATCAAGCTCTTTAGACTCCTCTAAGAGTTTGATTTTTTTACTCACACCACCTTTTTCAATGAGCTGATTCTTGAGTAACTATGCGTATCTACTGATTGAAATATTACGCTCAATATGAAAGTAGAAATAATATCCTAAACTCTCTTTATGATATCTAATAAATTGACCCTTTTCAAATTTAACATCCAGCTTATCAGACTTAACTAATTTAATATAAACTGGATAATCTCACTACTTCATTTAATTGAAGCTAAGTTCTTCCTAAATTATATTTCATATGTAATTTTAAGAACCACTTTAGATGAATTTTTGTTCAAAATGTACATCGCAATATAAAGAGTATATCCCAAAGATATTTAGGTAAGATAGTAATGCTCACATGAATCATACCATATCAAATAGGATACGATTCCTCCTTTTTGATAAATAAGGAGGTGTAAGCTGAGAAGTTATACCATCTGCCTTAAGATGATCCAGAAACCCAGTACTCAAGTATTCTCTACCAATCAGATCGCAATATTTAATACTCTTTGCTATTTGTTTCTCTACTTCAGCTCTGAATTCTTTGAACTTTTCAAAAAATTTAGATTTGTACTTCAATAAGTATACACAACTATACCGTGAAAAATCATTAGTAAAAGTCATGACATATGAGAAACCATTTCTAACCATTTCTCTAAATGGCCCACACGCACCTGTGTAGATTAATTCAAGAATATCACTAGCTTTTATTTCTTGATCAACAAAGGGTAATTTAATCATTATTTGTTGGAGACAGGATTCACAAGTCGAGTAGGGCTCAGAACCCAATGGACCTATAAGTCCATAATTACCCACCTTTATAATCCTTTCTCCCTAATATGACCTAATATATAATACCAGAGAAGTCTTGAATTAATTTTATTTCTAGATCATTTCTTACTAATGGTATTAGTCATGTTAATCTCATATATTTCATGAATATATAAATTATTCACATTCATGCCATTTTCAATCAATCTATCTCTTAAATAAATACAATATTTATATTTATTAAAAGAGAAAGTGTAATCATATTTAAACAATCGATTTACAGAAAAAATATTTCTGTTGACTGTATCAAAATACATTACATTGTACAATATAATGCGATGGACAGATGACAAAACTATTTTACAAGTCCCTAAATAGGTGGTCGTAACTATTGCGCCATTTGTTATCTTTAGAATCACTATACCCTTCTCTAGTAATTGCTTACTGTGAAGGTCCTACAACCACATACAATTATGTGAAGTAGTAACTGAATCTTTGATCCATGAATGTGAATCTAAACTAACACTTAAGTTAGTTTTATTAACATGACTAAAAAGTATACCTGATTCCTTCAATTTTCTCAAGCTTTCAAGGTAAAGAAGACAATTCCTCTTTCAGTGTTCAAGGTATTTACAATGATGACAATCATCATTATATCGATCAATAGCAACTCGTTTGCTTTTAGTCGTTCTCTTATAAAAGGAGATAATCTTATACTTGCTCAAGGAGTGTTAATACCAATTTGTTCATACTGTAATTGGTAACAAATTGGTTATTTCAAGATGGAAGAGATTGTAGGATCAATCCCTTTGCAAAGCAGTGTCCATGAATAACCCCAGGCAAACAATTGCCCTATCAAGTTAATCATCTTCATAAGATGAGACTTAGGGGTACTGCTAAACTCAATCTCATCACAAACAAGGTAGTAGATAGCTCATACTGCCTTGTATTCAAACACTCCTCGAATATCTCTAATAGAGAGTGCTATATATCGAGGATTATAGAACAATTTTTTACATAAATAATATTCATTCATCTCATGAATAAATATTATTATTTATAAAACAATTTTATTATTACCATTTAAATGAGTTCAAATATATGTAAATATGCAGAAGAAGGAACACATAATTATGTATAAGTGTATATCAAACTATTTAGTTTGGACTTTAAACTTAATAATGTTCCCACTACTTAAATTAAATCCCGTATTCCCTCAATAATACTGTAATCATATTGCAGTTGATTTAGTGGGTAATTATATTCTTATCAAACTTATAAAATCTCACTTGACAGTTATTGATTAAATAAGCATAATAAGTCAGAAACACATTTCTGTTTGTAACTCTTTACAAGGCATAATCAAACAATCTCTAGATTCTTACACCTCACCTGACAGTTATTAGTGCTTGAACTTAGTTAGGCTAGACCCAATGCCCTTTTTTAAATAGGTAACCATTAGACCCCTCACCTGACAGATATTGGAAACCCAATGTATTTTATCAAGAAACAAGTCAACTAGATTACGACATCCCGTGAGGGCATTCCCTTGATAGTTATTGGGTTACCTTATCAGAAGTGCCAATAACCTACTAACAGCATTAGAAGGTTTAAGCCTAATATTAAATTAAGGGAGGATTTTTTTAGGTCTCATTTTATTTCAGTTATGAGATTTAAACATATATCATTTCCAAAATGATATCATTTTAAATCTTATACCATTACTTATTGATCCTATCAAAATAATAAATTAATAATTAATTTATTATTGTTTGTGTTGATTTGAAGCATTTAATTACTCCCACTGGAATTCTATTAATTTTGTCAGGCCCTGACCCTAGTCGACCACGTGATAATCGTCGCAAATCTCAAAAATATATCCTATCACTTACAATGCACTCCTAGAACCACAAGGAATTAGTACCTGTTTTTAAACTCATTTTTGAATAAAATAATATAAAATAGAAGATTTTCAATCAAACATCTGTCTTTTCTCAAAATACATTACAAAATATTCTTGGCCAAACCAAATATATCAAATCACTCTGTTACAAATGTTTTTAAATACAGTGGACCATAATATAAAAACTTGAGTCGAGTACCTGTAAAACTATATTGAAGTCACGCTTCAGCTATGTTATATCGCACTCGACTACACTAATCTAAAATGGAAAGTAAGGGGTGAGTATTTGAGGAAATACTCAGTGAGTAGACAAATACACAAAATAGAAATCAGAGGCTCAAACATTGATTACGAAAAATCCTCGTAATCATAAAATCAAGCATAGTAAAATATGACATCATGTATATGTCTAGAAAATCAATATAATATCAAATATGTATAGCCCCTCAGTCTATAGGATCCCATCCACTCCCTTAGAGCTGTATGACTGATCCACAACCCTGGTTGGGGATGTGTGCCTATATATAATATCCCTTGGTCTATAGGATCCCATCCATTCCCTCAGAGTTGTATGGGTAATCCGCAACCCCGGTTGGGATATTATCATATCAATATAAGGCTATTATGCTTTAGCCTAGAGATGTGGATTCCACCTATCCCACCTTGGATTGTATGGTTAATGCGCACTTTGGGGTATATTAGATTCCACCCACTCCATATGAGCTGTATGGACAATCCTCATCATAAATAGTTAATAACATGGCACACAAAATCATAAATAAATCTCGAGGGCCCATCATGGCAATTCGAGTAACTGGTGGCTCATAAAGCAAAAACATAAAACAAGTATGACACCCCGGTCATTATACTTAACTATGCCATATTCACAAAAATATATAAAATTGACCTCTGGCCTCAAAATCACAATATCAATATATATATTAGGCCTTCGGCCTCACATTCATGGTAATCCAGATTTCACAACAAACTTATCTCTATCACAAACAAGGGACTAACCCGACCACCACACAATATATCCAATGCCTTCTCATTTCAGTTATGTAGTCATATGCATACATTCATATATATATTCACATGCTATCATCTCTAGCATTATATTCATTCATAGACAATAATAAATGAGGCGAAGGGAAAGGAATATGTTCACTTACAGTTCTAGGGTGGGAAACCACCCTCTCGGTATCCTCTTCGCGATGGGGATCCTCCCGTCTCGACTTTTATGCTTAGATACACATACAAACATAGATTCAATAATTTGTTATAATGTGTGTGCATGATACAATGCATACTCATGGTACTCTCGTACTCCTCTCTCTCTTTCTCTCTCTACCCTTTCTCTATCTAACATACTGCCATACACGTTCTAAATCTACCTTCACATCATTTTCAGTTATTTCAACACCAATAGCTATCAAAGCCCTCTAATTTATCGATACCGATGATAAATTAAAAAACTCTAAATTTTTAGGATTTGAAAAAAATAACCTAAATCCTCTTTTTCGCGATTTATGTACAATGATGGCTAAAAACGGAGAAACGAGCTTAGGGATAAACTTACCCAAGCTGGTAGAAGGGCTCTGAGTCTTTCTTTGCTCGATTCTCTTTCTTGGCTACTGTTTCCTCAACACTTCCTTTGTGATTTCTCTCGAATCGATGAGTAGAACTCCGATAAAAGGAGATTTCTAGATTCTGATGTTGATTCTCAGTTCATAGGAACTAAAATGGCAAAGTTTGGTTGAGAAATGATAGAGATCAGTTTCAAGAGTGAGAAAGAAATGGTTCTATCAAAAATATAGAGAGAGAAAGTGAAAAATTAAAATAGAAAAGACGATCCCCTCCTCGACAAAAATAGGCTGTGAAATCGCCCAAAGGTGTCAATACGTTTCATAAACGTATCGCTACCTTTGGTTTCATGCCTCAAAGTATCGATACCTTTTCCCAACGTATCGATACGTTTGGCTATTTGCTTTTTATTAAGCCTACAAGGTGTCGATACCATCCTCACCGTATCGATAAATTTTGTCATAAATTGATTTCATCTTCGTCACAAATATATCGATACCTTTGTCAAGGTATCGATACATTTGGCACTATTAAAGAACATAATGCTTGTAATGTATCGATATGTTTGGCCTGTTACTGTTCATCATGCCTTCAATGTATCGATACATTTGGCCCTTAACTCTGAAAGGTGTTGATACCCTTCTCCAAAGGTATCGACACATTTAGGCTCCCCCTCAACGTATCAATACATTTCCCTAAACGTATCGATACCTTTGCTTCTGGTCTTTCTTCCGAGGACTATCACTTCAAATAGTCATAACTTTTGGCTTGGATATCGTCACATAACTCATAATATATCTATGGAAAGCTCTCTCCGAGCTCTACAAAAATGAAAGGAAATTTTTCTCAATTGGAGATAATTTTAAGGTCAAAAATCTAGTTCTTTCTTATAGACACATATTATGTACCGCACATCTTCTTCCAAAATGATTTCAAGTTATCACACCCTCTCATGCATGATTTAAATACTACTATATTCACGTAAACTCATGAGAAATTTATAATTATGTCCATAATCTTAAGGGATGGGTTTCATAATTATCCCCTCCTTATATGAATTTTGTCCCTAAAATTTTATATGATGCATGTGATAAGCTGTAATAAAAGAGTATACTAAGACATACAACTTCTCTTTTCCCCTAATAATCAAATAAAAGTATTTTAGAATATCTCACTTGTTATTCATTACTAAGAGAAGAAACTACAGCCTTTACAAAATAAATAGTAATGAAAACAAAACATACGTCACATAGAAAATACAAGGATCTTTCTTTTGGCCAAACACATACCTTAATACTAGAAAAGGTGTGGGTAATGCTGTCTCATCAAACTCTCTGGCTCTCAAGTCATCTTCTCGACTATGGCACTCTGCCACAAGACTTTTACCATCGAAATAATCTTATTTCTCAGGACCCGCTCTTGCCAATCAAGAATTCTCACCAACTGTACTAAACAATTAAGATCATCTTTTAAATCGACCGGTGGTGTCTCAAATATGTGGGAAGGGTCCGACACATACTTTTTGAGCATAGATATATGGAAGACATCATGTATCCTATTCAACTGTGATGGTAAATCCAATCTATAGGCTACTGGGCCTATCCTTTTCATAATGCCAAAGGGTCCTATATATTGAGGATGTAGTTTTTTTGATTTCTGAATCTGATTATTCCTTTCTAAGGCGATCCTTTTAAGAAAACCTAATCGCCTATTTCAAATTCTATTACTCTCCTTCGATTATCAGCATTGGATTTCTGTATATCCTAGGCTGCTTTCAATTTCTCTCTGATAACCTTGACTTTCTCAATGGTGATGTCAATTAGCTCAATATTATCAAGCTTTCTCTCACCAATCTCATCCCAACATATTGGAGTTCTATATTTTCCATCATATAAAGCCTTATAAGGTGTCATCCCAGTGCTATCCTGATAATTATTGTTATACGTGAACTTTATCAATGATAGGTGCGTATCCCAGTTGTTTGAGAACTCAATAACACATGCCTGAAGGATATTCTCTAGCGTCTGGATGATTCTTTCTGACTGCCTATCAGTCTGAAGATGAAATACATAACTAAAAGTCAACTGAGTGCCCATAGCTTCCTGAAATCTAGGCCAGAATCGAAATATAAAACAGGGATCTCGATCTGACAGAATGATAACTAGCACTCAGTGCAATCTGATAATCTTGACTACATATAATTTGGCCAATCTCTCTAAGGAGAAATTCACTCGAATTGACAGAAAATGAGCTGACTTAGTGAGTCGATATACAATCACTCAATTTATATCATGGCCTGCCTGAGTTCGAGGTAACCCGACCACGAAGTCTATGATAATGTGCTCCCACTTTTTCTCAAGTATAGGTAGAGGCTGTAAAGTTCCTGCAGGTCTCTGGTGCTCAGCCTTTACCTGCTAACATATCAAATATTTAGTCACAAACTGAGTTATATCCTATTTTATCCCTGACTACTAGTAACTCTCTCTAATAGTACGATACGGTACATCTTAGTACTGCTTGGATGCATAGCAAATACAAAATTGTGAACCTCCTCTAAGATAGCCTCTCTCAGCCCTCTGTCATTGGGTACACAAACCCGACCTCTGAAAGTCAAGGTCCCATCCTGAGTGAAATAGAAGTCGCTCTCCTTGCCATCTCTAATCTCTTTACACGCTCTGACCAACTCACTATCTAACACCTGGGTCTGTCTGATCTGATCAACTAGGGTAGGTCTGACCACAAAGTTAGTCATCAAGGCTCTAACCTCATCATACGCTAGTGATACTCTCATCACTCTCAGATCCATCAATAAAGATATGTAGGTGGTGCAAATATGAGCTAAGCTAGCTTAAGTCTTTCTGCTCAAAGCATCAACAACCACATTAGCCTTTCCTGAGTGGTAGTCAATGATTAGGTCATAATCCTAAATCAATGTTAGCTACCTTTCCTATCTCAAATTCAGCTCTTTTCGCGTAAGCAAATATTTAAGGCTCTTTTGATCAGTGAATATCTGGTATTGCTCCCCATATAAGTAATGCCTCCATAACTTTAATGCAAAAACCAATGTTGCTAGCTCGAGATCATGGGTAGGATAGTTCTCTTCATTCTTCTTTAGCTGTCGAGAAGCATAAGCTATAACCCTTTTATTTTGCATCAATACACAACTGAGGTCCCGCCTTGAGGCATCACTATATATAACATATCCATCTCCTGGCGTAGGGAGTGTCAAAATCGATGTCGAAGTAAGATAATTCTTCAAAGCCTGAAAGCTCTGCTCATATTGATCATCCCAAAAGTGTGAAATCGCCCAAAGGTGTTGATACGTTTCATAAATGTATCGATACCTTTGGCTTCATGCCTCCAACGTATTGATACCTTTTCCTAACATATCGATACATTTGGCTATTTACTATTCACTAACCCTGCAAGGTGTCGATACCATCCTCAACATATCGATATGTTTTGTCGCAAACCAATTTCATCTCCATCACGAATGTGTCGATACCTTTGCCAAGGTATCAATACATTTGATACTGTTAAAGAACATAATGCTTGTAATGTATTGATACGTCTAGCATGTTACTGTTCATCATACCTTCAACGTATTGATACATTTGGCCCTTAACTCTGAAAGGTGTCGATACTCTTCTCCAAAGATATCAACACATTTGGCCACTTTGGCCACCCCCTCAATGTATCGATATGTTTACTTAAACATATTGATACCTTTGCTTCTGGTCCTTCTTCCAAGGATTATCACTTCAAATAACCATAACTTTTTGCTCGAATATCGTCACGGAACCCATAATATACAATGGAAAGCTCTCTCCGAGTTCTACAAAAATGATGAGAACTTTTTTTAATTAGAAATATTTTTAGGATCAAAAATGTAGTTCTTTCTCATAGACTCATATTCTATACCACACATCTTCTTTCAAAATGATTTCAAGTTATCACACCTTCTCGCACATGATCTAAACACTACTACATGCATACAAACTCATGAGGGATTCACAATTATGACTATAATTCTAAGGGACGGATTTCATAAATTCCAGATTAATTAAAATTTAATATGAATCACTATTTAATCAAAATTTAATTTTGAGTAAATAAATCGCATTTCTATTCGAATAGAACAATTATATGCACAAAATTACGATTTCAATAAATCAAAATTTTAATAATAGAAAACACTAATCAAATTAGTATTTATGGGATTTGTAGCTTAGGAGTCATTATTAACAATTAATAATTATTCCTAAATATAAAATCTTTGAACACTTTCAAAAATTATACATTTTGGTCATTTATAGAGAAAATTATCAAAATATTGAGACCCAGCTTGGGTGAAGTTTTATAGGATTAGCAGATTAGGAATCATTATTAATAATTAATAATTATTCTTTGATTAGAAAATTTTTTGAGCAACTTCAAAAAAACTTTATTTTGGTCTCTGATGGATAAATTATGAAAATACCCCTCATTGAAACCAGGCTTGGTTGATATGTCATTTTCTTCAAAAATATTTATTATCTGAGAATTAATGATCCCATCACTTGAAACTTGAATTGAAAGCGTGTCGGATGTGAAAATATGAAAAATAAAAAGTTTCGAAAAAATAGGGTTTACGACTAAAAGAGGGGTTGGGGAGCACGGTGTGAAGCACACACGCGTATGCAATGATGCATCACCCTCCCATCTGCTAGCAGACAGACGGGTGCGTGACATGCACGCGCGCACCCGAGCCCAGACAGGGCCTCCCCTGCATATAGCACCCGAAAATTCCATTTGTTCCACAGCAAAAAGCAATCATTTTTTTCACAAAACCCAAACATTAATGCATTCATAACACACCCAAAAATATGTCTAAACATTCAAACACATCAAACCATCCACCATTTGAGCAAAAAACACTTAGAAGCTAAAAAATTCAAAACTTTGCAACCTAGCCACCATTGACACTTCAATTAACACAAGTATGTTTCCAACCATTTTTCTCATTCTTACATACACAAAATCAGAACCTAGGCTTGATCTGATACCATTTTGAAAGTGAGTTTATCACATAAACCCTGAGATCTTTTCTAAGTTTCCTAAGCATGCATATATGTAAGTTTTTCAACTTTTGAAAACTTAACCAATTTGAATGATCAAAACTCACTCAAATCCACTTTTATTGAAGCTTGAAGCCCTCCTCAAGCCTCCAAGAGTATCTACACTCTAGCATGTTGAAGATAGAAGTGGTTGAATGGTTGGAAACTTGAAACATTTGCAAACCACTTTTACAACTCCTTAAGCAAGTTGTATCCATATACCTTCATATATGTGTATGTATGCTTGATATTTTGGAAGAAACCATGGAGAGAAATCACTCTTTGCTCTCTTTCTCGTCTTTCTTTCTTATTTCTTTGTTTGGAAACCAATTTTCCAATCTCTCCAAATCAATGGCCGAGAGATTTGTTTTCAAGAAAGCTTCTTTGTTTTCTTTATTTTGTTGTTGGAAAAATGAAAACCATTTATTCCTCTTTCATTTTCCACCGTATACATATATTTAAATTGATTACAAATTGGAAAACAAATCCAATTCATAGTTTCCACGTTATACAAGCATGAAAGAAGCAAAATTGTTATTTGAAAACAATTTCCTTAATGCAATGTAGATGGCATCCACAAACCAAAAGCAAACAAAATTACCCAATAAAATAAAAGCATGTGGAACCATATGTTTGTATATTATTGGTGGAAAAATTAGCTTCATCCAAAACAAATAAAATTATATATATATATATATATATATATATATTTAACAAACCCCATTTTATACCATAATTAAGGATAATGAACAATTCATGACTATTGAATTTAATCCATATTAGAGAGAATAAGCAAGATTATGACATTTGGCGAACAACCATTGTCCCAAGTGTTAATTAAATATCAATTTAATTTAAACAACCTTTGTTTAACAAATAACAAATAAGCAATTTATTTGTATAAATAAATGGATACTAATTTATCGTTAATAAATAAATAATTTATTATTAATTTGATATATCAAAATATTTCATTTCAAGTTTTCAACACTATCATAATATTTTTCGGACCGACAGATGCTAGCGCATCCTTGCCAGAAAATTTTATTGTTTACTATAAAAAATAAAATTACTTACCGATCAACATATCGTAGTAATATTATTTTCGTCAATACAAAATATCATTAACTAACTTAATGATATATATTTCATTCATCAACAACTTCTAGATTATGTGTGTGATCTCTTGGGCTCACTGTAAACTAGACATGAGGATATACGAACATATTTGTATCACTTCGGTAGAACCCTTTATATCCGAAGTCCTCAATGATCATGAGTGACCTCTAGTAAGATGTCATGACCCTTAGAACACAGAGAATAATAATCTTAATTAGATTTTGTACCCAAGTATAGGTAGTTTTGTTATAGAATAGTCCGGTTAGTTCAAGTGTCATATCCACAAGAAGTGTTTTTGCCAAGAGTTCAATTGGTTATGTCCAAGCCAATATCTAATAGAAAAGGTAGATTAGATGTTGGATTGATTTTAAAGAGGAAATTACCAAATAAGAATTAAAATACTAAGACTTTGGAAATTGATATTTTAGGATGATTGTTAGTAAAATAGATCCCTTATTTAACTCAATTGAGCTTAACTAAAGAGTTATCTCAATCGGAAGTTGAAAATCGTTTAATGCATGAAAAATTATATTTTCTTTAAAAAATCAATATTTCATTTAAAGAGTGTCTTTAAATTAATTGATGAAAGATGTAAGAAAAACATTTAAGACATTTAATGTCTAAAGTATTTTTTGTACCATATGTCTATAATGAATCAAATAAAGTTTTTCCAAGCACTTAATGTGCCAAATATTTACATAAAAATCAAGAGTTAAATGCTTAAAAATATTTTTCAAAACATGCATATGCAAATAATAAAAATATTTTAAATATTAAAAACAAAGATGGGATCTAAAGAACATACTATACATCCTTAGTATCAACCTCCTAGCCTTAGCTAGAACTTAGAAATACATGGAGATGAAATAATGAAATTTCATTATAAACTAATTTTAATACATCAAAGTACATAAAATTACATACTTAGAACACAAAATAGGCCTCTTATTTATAGGCAAACATGAGAGTTAAATGTAAAAGTAGGTAGCTATAATGTTTGACAATTAAATTGAAAACTTTGACAAATTGAGTTGAAATATTCTGTTCGCCACAAAAATATCATGGATAACCTCAAATATGAATGATTCAGCCCTCGTGGTAAACATGAAAGTTGTATATATTTGAATCCTCTTTCTAATGCCACTTGTCTCAGGTCAATCATATATTTCTAGAAAAAGTTATGGTACAATTACTAGAATAGCAACGAAACTTGATTAATGGCATCAAAAGTATAACTTAGAGTCCGAAATGATGGTTGGATCAAATATGAAAGTTTTAGCCCAATGAGGTATATTTCCAATGAATTAAGATTCATCTCAATAGCTCTCTTGGATAAAAAGTTATACCTTTTTTACGTTCACTGCACAAAAACCAAAATTAACTAAAATTACAAACAAAGTAAATTTTACATCAAAAACTAGAAATATGCATGAATGAAGAGATTTAATCATACTTTGAGGTGTAAAATGATAAATTTAAATCTTAGTATACGTACACTTTTATGTACTCATCAACACATATTTTGACTGATGGGTTTTGGCAGATCTTTGTTATTTTCTATGTTTTGACCCGATATTTTTTTTACTTTGTTTAATTTTTGATAATGATGTCAAAGGGGGTGATACATGTGCTTAAAAAGTTTATTGTATCTTCATTGTTTTCTTGAGCATTAGTTATGTTGAATGGATAAGCTTGGCTATTATTTTTCTATTATTTTTCTTGAACATTAAACGTTGTAAAATTCTCTATTTTGTCATGATCTTTTGTTTCTCTTACCATGGCGCTTAAATGACTAATATTTGAATAAACTTGAGTATCTTTGTACCTTGTATTATTTTTTAAAATTGATAGGGGGAGCACATATTCATTCATCATTTTGTCATCATCAAAAAGAGGGGGATGGTTCACATGCATGTCACAACTCTTGATGTTGATGATAACAAAATGGATGACCAAAAAAAATAAAAAAAAGAAAGAAAATGGATCAATCAAAATAGGAAGCATTCAAGTTTTTTTATATTATATAGCTATCTTGTAAAAAGGGTCAAGATTAAGCTCAAATTTTTTCTTAAACACTTTTCATAAAGAGGTCTCATAAATTTTCACAATTATTAGCTCTTTAGATTAAATGAGTTTTCAAAAACATCTCAAAAACTTCCTTTTTACTTTATCGCTTTAAATCAAAAACCTTATTTTCTCAAAGAACCAAGTCTTTGATCGAACGAAGTGGGCTTTTCATTCCAACGAAGTGATCATTATTCGTAAAACAGAGCACCTAGTTTTTGTTGGTCGAACAAATGGGATGTTTCATTCAAACAAAGTGGCTTTTTTTTAAAAATAGAATACCTTGATTTTGTCAATCGAACAAAGTAGGTAGTCCGTTCGAACAAATTCTCTGCCTTTTTGTGAAACAGGAATCGTATTTTTATCGGTCAAACGAAGTTGGATGTTCATTTGAACGAAGTGATTATTTTGATTGAACGAAATCTATCCCTTGTTCAAACAAAGCAGAGATAACTTATGACCATGAGTCAGAAGCTTATTCAATTGAACGAACCAAACCCTTTGGTTGAATGAATCATTGCAGTTTTAAAAAATAACAGCTAATTTTTCTATCTCATGATCATATTGTTCTTTTAAACTATAAATAGACCTCTTATTTGTTTTTGAACAATCTTTTTTGATACTCTAAAATCACTATTACATTCATACAAAAGCATAAACACATTTCTTGAACTTAATCTTTCATTTTCTTTGGTTCATCATTGTATAAAACCATAGCTCTTGTATTCTTCATCATTATTTCATTTGAGAAGGATTGAAAACTTTATTGTAAAATCTTTATTATTTTCTCTAGTGTATTGAAAGGGATCCGAAGGGATCCTTTCACTTGAGAGCCTACTTAGATCACTTGGGAAGTGAGTGTTTTTGAGGTTTGAAGGTAAACCATTGAAAAATCTCTGGTTGTAAAGTTTTGCCTTAGGATTCAAGGTGTGATATCGTGGAATCCTCAAGAGTGACTTGAGAAAAGTGGATGTAGGCTTGATGTTAGCCAAACCACTATAAATCCGAGTCCAAATTCTTTTCTTACCCTAATTTCTAGACTTAATTTTATTTAGTGATATCGTGTGAAAATTTATCTTACTACAACTTTTGAAACCCAATTCACTCCCCCTCCCACCCTCTTGGGTTGCCATATTAAGACTTCATATAACACATGATCAATATCCATATCAAATAAGATAGTCATAACCAATAAAATTAATTTATATTGACCTCCGATCAACATTATACAAACATACAAAACATACCATAAGTATATAAAGTCATCAAAATCAATAGTTATATTTAGCCTCCGATCACAAACATATCATGAAAATCATTACTTAAATCTATCATAAACAAGGGACCCTCCCTATCACTACACAATAATATCCAATACCTCCTCAATATGATTACATATATATATGCATATATTCTATCAATTCGAAGCATATAAAAAATATAAACATTTTTAAATATCATTTAAAGGAGAGAAAAAAAGAAGATAATATCCATTCACAATTCTGAGGTGGAGAACTACCCTCTCGACATCCTTCTCATGTCAAAAATTTTCTAACCAAAGTTGTTGCACCTGAATACATATATACACAAGGCTCAATAACTTTTTATAGAATACACTCAGGTTATAAAATGCATGATGCACATGATTGCAAGCATAACTATCGTAATATCCTTCTTTACTCAATTATTAAACACAGGACTCTTTCTCTCTCTCTCTCTCTATACAGCCTGCCCTCTAACTATTCACATTGCCACTCTATAATGGTTCATTCTCAATCTTCTCAACCTAGAACACACTTAAACTTTCTAATTTATCAGCCCAATTGATAAATTAGATTATGCCCAAAAAATCCAAGGTTTTTAAAAATAGTAATCTAGCTACTCTTTACTGGATTCATGCTTTAAGATAACTCAAATCAAAAAGATAAATTGAGGGATGCACTTATCCAAACTAGTAGAGATGTTTTGAGCCCCTCCTTGCCTGATTTTACCTCTTGGTTACTGATCAACCGCGACCCTTTTCCCTTGATTCCTCACGAATAGTCAAATGAAACTCTGATTAAATGGTGTTCTTGAGCTCTAGTATTGATCTCTGAAGCTATTTCAAGAAGAATGAGGAGGATTAACAGAGATTTGGGTGAAAAATGGTTTGAATCAGAAAGTGGAAAGGAAATTGAGAGAGAGGGGAAGATAGGAGAAAAATGGGGAGGAAGCAGCCCTTATGCCCGTATATAGGAGTATTTGAAAAGATCAAAATATCCCCTAGAACCATGCTTCAGAGTTTGCCATGTCTCTAAGTATCGATACTTTACCTCGAAAAAGGGGTCGTTCAGATTTGTTATGTTCCAAGTAGGGTCAGGTTTGTCACGTTCAAAGTATCGATACTTCTGTTCAAAACATAAGTTACACAATCTCGTCACGTTTCAAGTATCGATACTTTTTTTAAAGTATCGATACTTTCTACAAAAGTTGGGTTTCAAATTCGTTTTGTGCCCCAAAGTATCAAAACTTTCCTCTAAGTATCGATACTTTGCTTCACTATCTACAATAACCCCTAAAGTATTGATATCTTAATCAACAGTGTATCGATACTTGGACCTCTACTATTCACTATAATTCTAAGTATCGATACTTTCTTTTCAATATATTGATACTTAGGTCTTACTGTTTACTATGACCACAGAGTATTAATACTTTCTTTGAAATGTATTGATATTTTTTTCGCGCTGATGCAACGCAGCGATGCTTGTATGCCTAAATATTAATACTTTCTGCACCGTATCAATACTTCTTGTCCTGGGCGCACCATGACAAGAATTTGTATGTCAAATTATTGATACTTCTGGCCGATGTATCGGTACTTATAACCTTTCAGCGTCAAGTATCGATACTTCCACTGATACACATCAATATTTGCTTCCTTTTTACTTAACTGAAGACTGTTACTTCAAATGGTCATAACTTAGTGCCTATTTCACCTCATGTTGCCTATAATATATCAATAGAAAGCTCTCTTTGAACTCTACAAAAACAATAAGATTTTTTTATCAATTGAAGATGATTTTAAAGTCAAAAATTTAATACTTTCTCACTGTTGAGTTATTCAACATTACTCAATTCTTTAACAAGAAATTTTCAAACTAACAAACTCTTCTATATAAGAATCATATAAAATAGCATGTATAAAAATAAATAGAAGAAATACCACAATATTCACATAATCAGAGAGAACGAGGTTCATAGTTTAGGATTAAAATGCATATCAAAAGTCTGTGACATTTAAGATGAGAGATAGACATATAAAATATATTGTGCTAATTTAAGATTTGTTAATAAATATATATTAGTGTGTAATTATATTGAGGTTTTACAATAATTTAGATATTAAAAGATGAAACAAACCTTCACTCAACGATTTATCAGTAACACCTTATTAGATACTAAATTCAAAATTACCAGAAAAGCTAATTTAATTTTGATAAGCACTTATTAAAAAAAATGTCAAACAGGTTTATTAATACTTTGCAAGTGCTAATTAGCACTGTCAAACGCATATTCAGTTAGTTACTTTTAAAGGAGTCTGGTTGAATATAAAACCAAATTTTAGTAATTTAACATCCTTTTCCTCTCATCTAATATTAAAAATACAGCTAAACAAAGTATTTGATAAATAATATCAATTTTATTTGAGAATTAATTTTTAACACTTGCTTTTTCACTCCTATTTTAAACTTAGAAATAGAAATTCATAATTACATAGCAAAAGTACAATCACGCATATATTTTATTCTAACATGTAAGTGCTAATTAAGAAAATTATCAAGATTATATTTATTTGATTTAATACCTTCGAAAATATATTAATTTTCATCGAAGTTTACCGTGTTAATTCATTTTGGTATTAAGCAATTACATTTTAACAACAATCTTATGAAGTTGTCTGTGGATGTATACATAAAAATTATATTTGTTATATTAACTTGTTCAACTGCTAAGTTATATATATATACTATTTAGATTTTGCTCATACCAAGATTGAGAAAGAGATTGAATTTTATTAGTATAATTTTTTATTAAAAAAATGTAAAAATTTATAAAATTATATATATTTTTTATTTTATATATATGTACTATGTATTTTATAGCATTGTTTCCAAAATTAAATACTCACATATTTAAATTTGATTTAGGGTTGTGATGTTTTTAATGTATTTTGATAATAAAGTTATAACTCTAATTTTTGACAGAATCTAATATTTTCAATTGATATTTGATATTTAAAATTTTTATCACAAAGCAACTGTGATTAAAAGTCACTACCTTATAATACCAAATATAACCTTAATTAATGATTAAATAACCATCTACTATTTTTTCATAAACAAAACACAATTTTCTAAAATCTCAATCAAAATAAGAAAATTTAGTAAAATCAAGACTAATTTCACCTATGAGAGGAATTCTTAAAAAGCCAGAAAAACCATATTAATTGTTCAAGCTAAAGTTATACAAAATACGTACGGATTTGTATATATACTTAATTAATTGCTGACTTTTGTAAGTATATATAATTCCTACCATATTTATTAATTCAAGCGATATATAACAGTAGTACTCATCAACTCAATTATGAACAACTCTATTACCTGCTAAGCTTATAAACCTTACCTAACTAAGCTAATCATCCAAATTTTCCCTTGCCCTACACTTGAGTTGAATGTACGTAGACTTTACATCAGTCTCTACGTAATTTGATCTCATTAGGTGACGAAATCTGGCAACAGTTGAGTAGCAAACCTCTTTCTGTTTTGACTACCAATGCTCTCATAGCCTGCGTTTGAATGAGATGGCTGCGCGGTGTTAATACCGCAGAAATCAGGTTCACCGCCTGAGAGTAGATTTTGTTGAGTTGCAGATAGAGAGAGGTTTTCGCAGTGAGGTAGGCCAAGAGTTAGGGAAACGCCATTACCATGAAATGGCGTTGCAGTTGC
>JAVXUL010098441.1:0-20493 GCA_035590515.1 Trichilia minutiflora | reverse complement strand
ATGAATGTTTTATCTAATGTGCGTACTGATTTATTAAAAGTGTTTGTGGCCTTGCTTTACTTATTGAAAGTTTGGGTGTAAGGATGTTTTGTTTGGAAGTGTGGTATGAGAATTTTTGTGAAAACAGGTTTTATGAAAACCTTACAGGCCTACAGGTTATATTCTGTATTATTGGGTACACCCTGGAGGTCTGTGGTATTGTCACAGGTGGGACCCATGGGTCGGGTCGTGATATAGAGGCTGTAGGATTCTTACAGATCTCTGGTGCTCTACTTTAACCTGTTGGCATATCAAATATCTAGCCACAAACTTGACTATATCCTTTTTCATCCCTGATCACTAATAACTCTCTCTGATGGTTCGATACATCCTAGTACTGTTCGGGTGCATAGCAACATTATTATCAAAATCGCGATTTTAAACAGTAAAATCAATTATTTTAATAAGAAAATGATTTCGATTTTAGTTAAAATCAAAAACAGTAAAACAGTAAAAATATATTACCGATTTTGATCAATTTTAATCGATTTTGATCGATTTTATTAATTTATAAAAATATTTTAAATATTTATTATTTATATATTATTAAAAATTCTATTTTTACGTTTCGTTTTTATGTTTCGGTTTTACGTTCTGATTTTTTAATTAGAAAACGATTTTAATTAAAATCGTGATTTTGATAACCTTGCATAGCAAATATAAAATTATGGACCTCTTTAAGATAGCCTCTCGCAATGCTTTGTCGTTGGTACACAGATCCATCCTCTGAATGTCAAGGTCCTATTCTGAGTGAAGTAAAAGTTATTCTCCTTGTCATCTAGAATCTCCTAGCAATCCTTAACCAACTTACTATCTTGCATCTGACTCTGTCTAATTTGATCTATTAGGGTAGGTCTGACCATAAAATTAGCCACCAACGTTCTGACTTTATTATACCCTAGTGACACTCTCATCATTTTTAAATCCATCAACAATGGCATGTAAATGGTACGAATATAAGCTAAGCTAGATGATGATTTTCTACTCAAAGCGTCTGCTACCACATTTGCCTTTCTTGGATGATAGTCAATGATTAGGTCATAATCCTTAATCAATTCTATCCACCTCCGTTATCTCAAATTCAATTCCTTCTGCGTAAATAAATACTTGATACTCTTGTGATCAGTGGATACTTGGCATTGCTCTCCAAATAAGTAATGCCTCCATATATTTAATGCGAATACCACGACAATTAACTTTAAATCATGGGTAGAATAATTCTCTTCATGGTTCTTTAACTACCGAGAAGCATAAACTATCACCTTCCCATTCTGTATTAGTACACATCCAAGACCCTATCTCGAGGTAACATTATATACTACATACCTGCCTTCTAGTGTAGAAATCATCAAGATTGATGCCAAAGTAAGATAATTCTTTACAGCTTGAAAACTCTACTCACATTGATCATCCCATTCAAACTTGACCTCATTTCTTGTAAGTCGAGTTAGTGGTGCAGCCAATAAAGAGAAACCCTCAACAAATCTCCTAGAATATCCTGTTATGTCCAAAAAGTTATGAATCTTAGTGACCCTTTTCGACCGTTCCCATTGCACTATAGCTTCAATTTTCTTTGAATCCACAAATATCCCACTACTTAATACAAAATGCCCTAGAAAATTCAACTCTCTAAGCCAAAACTCTCACTTAGAGAATTTCGTATATAGTTGCCTCTCTCTTAAGGTCTGAAGTACTATCCTGAGATGTTGAGCATATTCTTTCTTACTTCTCAAATACACAAGTATGTCATCAATAAACACAATGACAAACTTGTCTAGATAGGGGTGGAAAACTCGCTTCATCAGATTCATACAAGTTATAGGTGTATTAGTTAATCTAAAAGATATGACCAATAACTCATAATCACCATATTGAGTCCTGAATGCCGTCTTATGGACTTTATCCTCTCTAATCCTAAGCTGGTGATATCCAGATCTTAAATCAATCTTGTAAAATGTGTATGCACCTTGTAACTGATCGAATAAATTATCAATTTTTGACAGTGAATATTTGTTCTCAATGGTCACCCGATTAAGATGTCTATAATCAATACACAACTTCAAAGTACCATCCTTCTTTTTTACAAATAAGATCGGGGCACTCAATGGAGATATACTTGGTTGACTAAAACCCTTTTCAACCAAGTCTCCTAGCTGAGTTTTTAATTCTTTCAATTATATTGGTGTCATTCGATAAGGTGGAATCAAAATTGCCATCGTACCTAGCATTAGATCAATACAAAACTCGAATTTCCTATCAAGAGGAAACTCAGGCATTTCCTCCGAAAATACGTCAGGGAATTCTCTAATCACAAACACCTATTCTAGGTCTCTAACCATAGGCACCTGTTCTAAGCTAACTCCTGAAACTGATTTATCAGTCACATGTGCTAAATATATCTGGTACCCTTTCTGTAAAATCTTTTAGTCTCTATCGTCGATATTATACAAAAAAGAAGTATTCTCTACTCGTCTGTGAAAATAATTTCTAACTCACTCGATCTTCTAAAAGTTACTACCTTCCTAAAATAATCAACTGAAGCATAATACTATGACAGCCAATCGATTCCCAAGATAGCATCAAAATCCTAGATTCTCAACGAAATCAAATCAATCTTAAGAGCAGTGTCTCTTATAATAATCTCACACCGTCTAAACATGATTTTATGTAGCAATCTCTATTCCAAGAGAGTATATACACCTAACTCTAGTTCTAAAGGTACTAGGTCTTTATTAGCGTGCTGTGCAAATTTCATACTAATGAATGACCTATCTGAACTAAGATTAACTAGTGTGGATGATGATAACAAAATGAATCAATTAAAGTAAATGACAAAATGAAACTCAAAGGAAGAAAAAGATTTGATCAAGAAACATAATATCATCATTAAAGGTCTTTAATTCTTGTTGTTTAATGTGCCTATTTGTAATTGTTTTAATTGTGAAGTTTGCAAAAGAATAATCTCAACAAACACATTTTCAAGCAGTCAAAATAATTTATGGACTTAATCATTAAATTTACATAACTTTTTTAAATGATTTTGTACTTAGATGTCACATTTAAACTTAGAAAAATGTCATTTTTATAAAGTATCATTTTTCAAAAATTACTCTCAAGTTTTTTAAAACAAGTCTCTTTAAATATTGAAGGTAATGACTCCTTTTGGTTAATTTCTTAAACCTAAAATACCCGTAAACTTAAATGTAAGTTTTCCAAATTTTAAAGATATTTAATCGAATAAATCTAACAATTTATTGAAACAAATGAGACTGGGGATATTCGATGGCAAGATTCATTCTTCAGTCACACGAATAAACCTATTCGATCAACCATATTCCTCAATTCATTCAAACGAATTGAGAAGCAATTTTAAGATAAAGAACCTTGAAAATTTTGGTCGAACGAAGTGTTTCATTTTAACAACATCCATGATATAGCATTCAACTGAATAATTGAAAAGCTTCAATCGAACGAGTTAATCCATTCAGTTGAACAAATGTCTCGATTCATTCAAATGAATTAATGTCAATTCTAAGTCAAAGAGGCCTCTTAAATTCAACCGAATGAATTCGTTCGATCGAATCATCACAATTTTGAATTCCAACATACACTTTTGTTTAACTAAATTAATAGCCAATTTTAAAACAAAAAAACCCTAAAAAATTTGATCAAACGAAATAAGTGTTTCGTAACAAATCCATAATATTGTATTCGACTAAATGCTTAAAAGGCTTCAATCAAACGAATTGACCTATTTGATTGAATGAATGTCCTAATTCATTCAAATAAATTGATGCCAATTTTAAGTAAAAGAGCCCTATTAGATTCAATCAAACAAATTTTTTCATTCATTCGAACGAAGCATCACAGTTTTGAATTCCAATGAACACTTTTTCTTTCTAATAGCTATATTTTTTAAAGAATGTATAAATATATTACAAAATTCATTTTGTGAAGATCTTGTACAAACTATTACATTATTTTATCAATCTTCAAAGCACAAACACTCTCTTGAGCTTATAACTTGTAAAAATCACACATCAAAACCCTAGAACTTCATTATAGCACATTCTTTAAAAGAAATTCGAAAAGAGTTACATTCTTTGGAAGAAATTCAAAAGGGCTTATATTCTTATTCTTGATTTATTTCATTGATCTTGTAATAAAGTGAAAGAAAAGGGTTCTATCAGGTGGATTGAATTGTTTAAGCATCTTAGTGAGTTGCTTCTAAAAGTCTGAAAGTCAATTTATAAAATCTCTATTTATACAAGTTGTAGCCTTAAATTTGAGGTTAGTTTTAGTACAACCTTCAAGATAAACTTGAAGAAAGTGATCGTAGATTTAATTTAGTTAAATCACTATAAAATTGTGAGTATACTCTCTTGATTTCCTTCTCATTAAATCTTACTTAAATTGCATTAATTTAAGTAGAAACTAATTCAACCCCCTCTTGAGTTGTCAATTAGCATTTTAGTTTATATCTATCACTCACATAACTATATTTGAGGAATTTACGGACTTTATTGTGCATAGTGTGCCTTTCACATGTTTCCCTCTACCTTTAATACCTTTCCTAAGGTAGCCATAGTGTTGAACTTCGCCAGTTTTGGGAATCTCTTAACCTTTAAGGTCCATAAATAAAATACCCCATTTTCTTTCTGTACATTTGTTGTTTAGTTTTACTTGACCTCCATTTTATCTTTTTGGCCTTTGCCCTTTGACATGCTAGCCCTTTTTCCTTTGTTGGCTTTCTTGCGCTTGGAATGGGGCCAAGCTTGGAATGGCTTTCTTGCGCTTGGAATCAACGAGCATATCATCTGTTGCAATAGCCGTAGACAAATCCCTCACCTCTTGCTTATGTGATTTGATTTGTACCTAATTTTGCAAACATAATATAAAATTAAAGAGCTTACCCTCCTAGAACATGTTTCATATGTCTAACATTAACAAGTTGAACTCCTTTACGTAATCTCATATAGTCCCGTGTGCTTGAGTTTCTTCAACTCTTTTAGCAAACCACATTGCATTGTAGGTAGAATTTAAATCTACTGCTTTTAAAGTGCGTCTCATATCTTGATAGATAGTTTTTGCATCTCAATATTCTCAGTCAACTTATTTACTACCATAATTTCACATCACCCGTTAGTCACAAGCTAATTATGTCCACTAATTTTAAAATATGTACTTTGAAATATTACTCCATATTCCATAAGAAATTCTCTAACTGAAATTCTCTAACTCTTGTCCCGCCGAACCCTTATGAGTCAAGCACCTTAACTTTCCAAATGTAAGTGCTTGATTGCATGTTTTTTAAGCATTCTAGAGGTCTTTGATCGCTTCGCCTGCCATTGTATGTGTATTGAAAATTAAACATCACGAGTGTGCGCAAATCTTTCTCAAAACCACACATATTTGTCACCACCAAGTGACCAAACAATGTTTTAACTTGATTTTGGTCTGCTGTCAATTGTCACAAGACTCTTTTGTATAAAGCGACAACCTTGTGACACGTTAAACCCCTGCTTAACCAACACTTCCAAAACAACAAACCTGCACAAATTTAAGCCACACAACCACAATTGTATCACATAAAGAACACAACGAAAGAATTAACGAAGGTATCAACTTAACAAAAAGAATACAAGTCAATCACTCTCTCTTGGTGAATGCTCTCAATACAAGTTAAGAAAATGCTTTGAACCCGTCTTAAGGTCCCTTTATATAAAGAAACCAATACTATCAATTTTCTAGGGTCATTAGACACCTTGCATCCTACTACTAGTCAAACTAGGAACTCTTGGCACATTGCAAAGTCTATCTCATATCTCGCAACCATGACATACTACTACTATTACTACTAATATTTGGATTCCCCTTCGCATACCCCACTTGTTTTGCTTGGATGAGTTCTACCATAACCACACTTTTCTAACAAAAGAAACACTTAAAACTCTTATTGGAAATCCTTACGTGCTCCAGTTAGTTCTGTCCCAGAATTCTACCGCAGTTTTCTCCAAGCCCTCACCCACGACACCCATTAACCTCCATTGGCTATATTTAATGTAAAAATCTAACCTCCATCCTTAAAGCTTAAAAGTATAAGAGACTCACAACAGCAACAATATGTTCTATAAAACTAATTTAGATTATAAGATATACAAAATTAGCAGCTCCTAACTAAACAGACAAAAACAAACCAAAAGGTACACAAAGTAGAAAAACAAAACTCACTAAATCTCAAATTAATTCGTTTTGGCAATCTAGAATTTGAGGTTATAAAAATCATCTTATAATACCCAAAATTTTCAACTTCCTAACGACAACTTTGACTATAAATTTATGAAATTTAAATTTTAAAAGTAAAATAGGTAGTGAACTGCAATGACGATGATAATTTAACAGTCCCCCATGAAAAAGACGAAATGCAAGGTGATTGGGAGTAAAATTTTGACATATAATTTATAATGTTTATAAATTATAAGATTTATTTAAGCACTTTAAAGTGCCAATTTCTGAAAAGTACCTCATAATATGTTTAATTTAAAATAATTAAAATATTAATTTCATTTTAAGAAGTATTTTAACAAAAAAACAAAAATAAACACTGCCAAACCGACCACTAATAGTTATGATGGCATTTTGTATTTTTGTTAAATATCTTTTATTGAAAAAACACAATAATTGTTAAAATTTAAAAAAAGAATAGCCATAGTTTTGTTTATGATTTAATTTACCTTTTGTGCCATATAGTTCCCTCTTCTTTTCTAATCAACCAAAGGATAAGTGACTTTTAATAAGAATCCGTAAAATATTATGATGCAGTGCAAATTACCAAACACACTCTTAAGCCAATGACATAAAACCTCACAATTAGAAAAGAAACATAAAAGTTTGTTCACATAAAAATACTACTCACTAACCAAATTTCTTATATAGATAATTCATCAATAAAATTTTGACAAATTCGCACGACAATAAGAAAGTTCTAAAAACACTAAGGATTATCTAACCAGAAAAGCCAAGTCAGTCCTACAACAGGAGCAAGACACAAGTAATTGGAAAAGAAAAACAAATTAAATATTAGCTAGGATTGCATTACATTGCACTCAATTAAGCATTGCTGTCTATGATCATGGGTTCTGATTCCTTAGACTCTGCTTTCTGCAAAAGTATCAGAAAAGATAGTCCATTAAAACAATAATAGGAAGTATTAAGGCTAATTAAGATTCTGTTTCACCTTTTATACCTTTACCTGATATTGTGAAAATGCATTCAAATTAATTCCAATTATAACTCATATAGGTATGGCCAAATATATGTCTCATAATTTTCAAAAATACTTGTGCATACTAAAATAATTTGTTAGTTTCACTAATTTTTTTTATTATTCTGCTACAATTACAACTCCTTAATCATAATCATTTTGACAATTAAATGTATCAAATTACCTTTATATTTGTCTAAGTTTATGATTAAACTATCAAAATTTGGACCTCTGCCGGTATTTTTATAAACAATAGGATTCAGAAAAATATATACACACAAGTATTAGAGGTCTCAAAGTACTTTCCTTTATATTCAATTTAAGAGAATTGTAGACTTACATTGGATTCCACAGAGCTCAATTTATTCATCTTTGCAAACATATTGCCATAAAACTTAGCCTCTTTTCTGTTGTATTCCTTCATCTTCTCCTTCAAATTTTTGTACTCCAACTTGACATCTCTGATTCCACCATACCAAAAAATAAACTGATATTAGTAAAATAAAATAAAACATGAATATATATGAGGGGACAACTTAGGCAATCATCTTCCGGATCACATATAACTATCAGCACCCAATTCCTCTAAAACATGGATAAAAATGTTGAAAACAACCATAACGCATTTATCACTAAAAATTAAAACCACCGTAATGAAAAAGTTGAGCCCAACGCTTGCAATGTCCACTTCAAGAGAAGGTTACCTGTTATTAGGATCAATCTCAAGTGCTTTCTTGATATCAAACTCCGCCAAATCCAAATCTTCCAAATGGATGTTTGCCTGAGCCCTTCTGTACAGAGCTTTCACATTACCACTCTCCAAATCAAGCACCTGTACCATTAATATAGGTTATATATGTGGCACAAACATCAACATTGAAGGAGGAGAAAAACAAAATGTTTGTTAAGATTTCAAACCTTTGAGCATAATTTTTCTGCTTGCTTGTATTCCTTCAGTTTCAGCTTGCAAGCAGCATCATTCAGGTTGCAAGCAACCTTCAATGCCTTGGCCCGCTTTTTCTCCTCATCACCAAAGGACGAATCATACTCAATGTACTTCACAGCCTGCATACATGAAGATTCAACAAAGACAATAATCCTAGGATTTATGAATCAGATAGAATGGTGTCAAACATGTTGCTCATCTTACATACCTTCTCATATCTCTTTGAGGCTCTTGCATATTTGCCAGCTTTAAACAAAGCATTCCCTTGCTCCTTCTTCTTACTGGCGGCTTCAATTTTTTCCTCCGTGTTCATGTCCCATGATTCCTTCTCCTGAAGAAAACAATAATAAAGAAAAATCGTCAACATATCCTGAATTATACCCAGGTACATACTATTCAATCAAACCAACATCATAACACAAATTACCACACCAACGAACCTTTTCAAAAGACACCAGCTCAACCTCATAGTGCACAGTTGAATTAGGAGGTACTACAGCCAGCTCTTGCTGCAACTCAGAGGAGCCAAAAGCATATTCAGGAGATATAGTCAGCAATGCAACCTCGTTTTTCTTCATTGTCACTACCGCTCTATCAAGCCCATCATTCACTTGCTCTATTTCAAAAATTTAAAGCCCATTATTATATTGTCAACATGGCAAAACTGTAAAAACAAAAAATATTCCCTCAAATGCTGTTATTACCTTCATCTGTCTTAAACTCAAATGGCTCTTCTTCCTCACCATGGCCTTTTTTCATAAACAGTGTACCATTTTGCAGTTTACCAATCAGTTTCACTGCCAGGAACAAAATTAACTATCAAGCATTTGGACTATAGTTAAAACATAAAATATCAGTTTCCACCTTTTTAATACAAACCTTTTACAACAGCTCCATCATTGGGACACTCATATCCTTCTCCTTCTTTCAGGATCTTCTTTATAACCTTCTTGTCTTCAGTTATTTCAGACACAGTCTTCCATGATACTAATTCCAATGAAATCTGAAGTGTGGCATTCGGTGGGACTGCACCTTCACTAATTGAAGCAGGCTTTCCCTTTTCCCCAAATCCATCTAAAAAAAAACAAAAAACAGGAATAAGTTATTTGAAATCAAGAATTTCACTTCAACTCACACCAGACCCTGCAGGTAAAATCTTACATTGTGACTTCACTGTGAGAAGCACCTTCTCTCCCTTCTTCATTGTCTTTACCGCCTTAGCTAGTGCAGGACAGAAATGATCTAATTATGGACACAACACATACATTAGAAGTTATCAGGAGAAATAGAAAGATAAGAACTCTTGTAAAACTGATTGCAAGATACAAACCCTCCCTAACAGTGAACTCCACACCATCTGCTGTTGCAATGACGGTACCATCCTCTAGTCTGACTTCATAATTTACTGCAATTACGACAAGTGAATGTAAATACACAAGCAAGTTCTCCAATAAACGTGTGAATCAATAATCACAAAACAATAGGAAAGGATACCATAATGATACCTAACACTTCATCAAGGTCCTTTGGATTCTCCCATTTCTCGCCTTCATTGAGGATCTTCTTAATAATCCCACCATCCTTGCAAATGTCCTTGACACTAGTCCAAGATAACAATTCAACATCGAATTGCAGCGTGGTATTCGGAGGAATGGTGGGTGGTGAGCCAGAATCACCATAAGCAAGATCAGGAGGAATGGTGAAAATTGCATTTTCACCTTTTTTCATAGTTTTAATGCCTATGTCCCATCCTTTAATCACATTCCCTGCAAAAGTAATACATAAAAGACCAATTTGCCATCAAGACACAGCAGCTCATAAAGATATTAATATAACCAAGATCTCTAATAAACCAAGAACAAAATCCACCGGCAAAATAAACGTTTAATACCATAAGAAAATCCCAAGAACAAAGAGAATAATCAAACCCAAGACAATAGTAAAAATCATCCATATTCTCAATATCTGAAGTTAATAAAAATGTACAAAAGAAAGAGCCGTTTCCAGCAATTATTCAATGCTTCAGCCATAACATGTGAAGAAACTGATTCCATTACATTTAAAGAGAATGAGTTACTCCTATAAAATATCATTTTTTCTCTACATTTGTTCCCCAGTAATGCTGAACATAATCAGTTGATACAAGTACAAACTGTACCCCAAGAATATTACATGAGTTTGAATAACTTTCATCTACATCAAAAAGTTTCAATCCCATTGAAAATATCGACAATAAATAAAAAAAAATTTAAAAAAAAAAACCTCCATCAGTCTCACCTTGACCAAGAGCGAACTTGAAAGGCGTAACCCTATCACGACTGGAATCAAACTGAGTCCCATCTAGCAACGTTCCAGTATAATGAACTACACAGCAATACGTAGGAAATTTTTTAATAAAATATTTATAAAAAATTAAAAAAATAGAAATCAAATAAATTTAGATACCTTCCACTTCATCGTCATTATCCGGCGTTTCCCATCCTTCCCCTTCCTTGAGAAGCTTCTTTTTCAATCCCTGATTCCCGATCTCCTTCTCCTCGCCGACTTTCAAAACTGGAGTGTCGTCCGGAAGATCCATGTCTTCGTCCATCATCGCCTCATTAGCTGCAGGAATATCAAAATCTTCATCCATCTCTTTACCTTACAGAAGGATCTCGATTACAGTCAAAGACCAAGTTACGAATAATTGTTAGTGCCAGAGAAACTGCTTCGTCTGTATGTCTCGCTCTTTGGTGTTGAAATAGATTTTACTTATATATAGATAGAGAGTGACGGTGTGAGGTTAAGATGTAGGGGAGAAAGCTTGGGTTCGAGAGGCTTCTATGGCTCTTGGGCGTTTTTCTCCTTTGAATTACCATATCAACCTCGTATCCAAAGCCAACCCTCAGATGCTTCCCGATATTAAGCTGTAAGAGAAAAACAACGTAAAGTGTCAACTTTTCTTCTATTAATTTTGAGATTTAATAAAAAACAATTACGGTTTATAATTAAAAATAAAAAAAAAAAAACATCACACTTTTATTTTAAAATAATCTATATCATTATTTTAAAATCAAAACACAACTATTAAAAACTTATATTCTCCCTATTATATTTTCACCTTACGGATTTTTAAAAAACTTTTATATTCTTCTTGTTATCATAGTCTTAGTTTTTTTTTTATATTTTCGCCTTATCGATGGTTAAAAAACTTTCCCACTAACATCAAGATTTTCGATTAACTATTATCTAAGATAATTTTAAAATATTGATTTATAAATAATTTATTATATTAATAATTTATATTTTAAATATTAGATATTATATATTAAAAAAGAATAGTAATGATTATATTATAGAAACCTTGAAAAAGTGTATTATAGTGAAAAAAAATGCCTAATTTGATGCGCACTCCGAAAGACCAAGTCCAAGTGTTTTCTTTTAAATTTTAGTTTAGTTTAACTTTTTATTATACTAATTTTAATAATATTATTATGAAATTGAAATCATATAAAATTTATTTATTTGCTCGTAAAAAATTATTTATTTATTATTTTATTAAAATTATTTAAATATTTGAGATTAATTCTCATAATAAAAAATAAAAATTTATTAATACGAAAATTTTGACAAAATAAAATTTAATAAAAATAATTTATGTTTTAATTTGTTATTATCGATGATGATAATAATGATAGTAATAATAATAATAATTTATTACTAATAATTTTTAATTTAAATATATTATATATAAAATATACCTCCTATGAATTATAAAATTAATGAATTCATTTTGTTATGCATTTGATTACAAATATGGCTAGAGTATTAATAATAATCACTCGATATGGTGGTTCATGAAAACTCAATTCGAACGGGGGTGAGGTATATACTAATAGGTTGATAATGTCTTTTTATGTGGATCAAAATATTAACTATAAAGAATTTGTAAGAATGTTATATGAGAGGTATCAGATTAATCCTTCTGAACTCACTATTAAGACGAAGGCAATATTTACAAAGAGTATAAACCCTTAGTGGTACCTCAGGTTGCAACGGATATTAATGATAAATTTAACTTTCAAGCTTTTATCAATGCCAATAATACGACTTATATTACAAGCACGAGGGAATATTGTCTGTTGTTTGTCACCATTGAACATATCGACAAGGCAATTCTACTAAGCACAATACTTTGCGATGGCGTACCAATAATGAGGTTCCTATACACCCGTTTAGAAGTAATACATTAAGAGATGCAATTCCTACAATACCAATAAAAATTTAATATAAGAATCCATTGGGTTTGAATAATGCAAAGATTTTACCACATTACTCCTCACCTAATCAAGGTGAAGAGTCATATATTGCTGAGTATCTTGATCATCCTCAACATCAAGAGGAAGAGCTAGAGCACGAGTATCATGCTATTGAGTTAGAAATTGATAGAGATAGAAATGATTTAAAAAATATTAATGGAACTCATGCCTACAAAAGTACTCATATAACTCTACTATCAACCTCAAATCAATACATCAGATCTTTGCTTCTTATTCTATCGGTTATTACTATATCAAACGATGCTTCATCGAGTATAAGATTGGGTGATGTATATGTTGGACAAATTTACATAATGAAGCAAAAATTGCATGATAAATTAGGTTTGATGGCATTAAAAAATCATTTTGAGATCAAGGGTTGCAAGTCTGCTACAGATCATTTTAAGGCAAAGTGTAGAAGTGAGGGTCATAAATAGTAAATTCGCGTAACTAAACCTGGGAATGATGAATACTTTCGAGTAACTAGAACGTATATTATGCATAGTTATCAGTATGACCAGTTACAAGAAAGTCAATGACCAGTTACAAGCTCTCGATTAATTGGCCAGTTGATTAAAGACATGTTCACAGATGCTAATAGGATTTATACGCTAGAAATATCCGAGATGACATTCAAAGAGAATATGGAGTACGTTTATCATACTGAAAGACATGGTGTAGTAAGAAAGAATCATTGAAACTTATATTCGAAAACCCAAACTATCATATAAGGCACTCCCACTTACAGTCATGTGTTAGAAGACAAAAATTCATGTTCAGTAACAGTTTTTCAAAGGAACGACGAAGATAAATTTTTATATTTTTTTATATCCCTTGGTTGTATATCCGTGGATTTTGAAATCAATTAAACCTTTGATTGCGGGGTTGATGATACTTTTTTGAAAGGTAAATATTAAGAAACATTGTTTCTTCTAATAACCCTTAATAAAAATGATAATACTTTTTTCAATGATCAAATCTTTGGTATTGTTGATTCAGAGAATGATGCTTCATAAAAGTGGTTTTTTGTGAAGTTGCATGAAGCCATATAATCAATAGAAGATTTAGTTTTTATTTCGAATCGACATAATAGCATTGAGAAGGGAATCAACTCAATGTTTCTAGATGCAGTTCACGATTTTTATACCTACCATATACTGGTAATGTCAAGGCAAAATACCAAATGTGAGCACGAAAGACGAACTTTCATGCAAGCATATTTTTAAGCTATAAAAGTGTATCGACTTAATGAGTTTAATGAATATATAACCAGTTTGAGGGTTATGCATCTCAAGGTAACCAACTACTTAAAAAATAGGATTGGGGTTTATAAATGGGCGAGATCACAATTTTTACCTCGTCGGTATGATATGATGACCACAAATATCACTGAGAGTATGAATACATTGCTTAGAAAAGCTCATTTTCTTTCTATTGTAACATTGGCTAAATACATGTCAGTGTTACAAAGAGGATTTTACGAACATAAAGAGATGACTGTTACAAGAGACGGATTACTGATAGAGATGACACAGAAGAAAATTGATGATCAAATGGAGTTGGCCTACACAATAACTATAGATCCTATTTTGTAGTGGCAATTTGAGGTAATAGATTATGAGAAGGTTGACATTGTGAATATAGAGGATAAGAGTTACAGTTGCAGATTGTTTGACCTCTAAAAACTTTCATGTGCACATGGTCTTGCCATTTGTAGACATGTAAGATTATCATATAATTCTTTATGCTCAACGTTTTACACTACAAAAGAACTGGTCACAGTATATACAGAGCCTATTCAACTGATAGGAGACGAGATAGATTAGGTTATACACTTAAAATTGAGAAAAATTAATGTCAATTCACTTAAACAGCATATGCCTTCTAGACAATCGAGGAAACAATGAGTCCCTTCTACTGACAAAGATATGATTAGAAGGAAGTGTCATGGCATTGGTCATAATCGATCTACATGCAAGAATCCATTTACCCTACACTCAGCCAAGTGGCACCTATGATGTTTTTGTTTCTTTTGGTTATGTAAGTAATTTGTACTTGTTGCCATTATAATAATGTTAGTATTCATAATTTATGTGTATTATTACTTGTTTTACTATATATTTCCTATGTATGTGTTATAATTTTTGCCATCATTATAATGTTTATGGTTTTTCGTCAGTATTTTTTATTTGCTTTGTATTTTTGATTTCTTTTACTAAGCTTATTTTAATAATATACAATTTAGTGACTTCTATTTCATTGCATAGGTTGGTGAATAAATAAGATTGTACCTGATAAGAAATGATGAAGAATTGATTGATCCTTTCTTTTGTTGTATTTTGAAGCTAGGTCAAATCAAACACAAAATTGCGAATATATTTGTTAAAAGAAAATCTTATATAAATATGAATTTAATCATTGTCTTCACTTGTATAAAGTATATAAATAAATTAGTTTAATATTGCAATAGTTGATATTACATCAGGCGATGTTTGACTTGTGGAAGAACTGATTTCAGGATTATTGCATTACGTTAATGTTAATTCGTCATTATCAACATTATTAATTCATGTGGAATTAATCCTTTTTGAATCAATAGGCTAAGATTTATTATATACGATGTATAACTTTAACAGGTAACTGCGATAAAGTAGTAGATATGTGTATATATCTTATAGCTAACGTTATATACCATCTGTCAAAACCTCGTATGCTAATGATATCAAATTATCTATAATGTCTGCACCTCGTAATAAAAAATGGAAGTAATATAAACATAGACTCACCGTCAAATCGAGCAAAAAACGACTATAAAACAATGTAACTCTATTGCATATTATTCGAATTGAGTACCATCAAATTCAGTGGACTCGGAATAAAATACCAAGTCCACTTAATTCGATGGTACTAAATTCGGATAATGGACGATAGAGTTATACCCTTTTTTACCATCAAATCAAGAAAAAAACAATAAAAAAATATCTTAACTCCGTCGTCCATTGTTTGAATTTAGTACCATCAAATTCGATGGACTCGTATATTATAATAAGTCTACCAAATTCAACGAAATTCAATTCAAATAACAATAAAAAAAGTTATGGCATTTTTCACAGTCAAATCGAGCAAAAAATAATAAAAAAATATTGTAACTCCATCATCCATTATCTAAATTTATTACTGTCAAATTTTGTAGACTTGGTACAATATGCTGAGTCCATTGAATTCAAAAGAACTCAATTTAGATAATGATAAAAAAAAAAAGGTACAACGTTTTTTACCATCAAATCAAACAAAAAACGATAAAAAAATGACATAACTTTATCATCTATTATCTAAATTAATGATCATCGAATTTAATAAACTCAGTACAATATATCGAGTCCATCGAATTTAACAGAACTCAATTCAAATAATGATGAAAAAAGTTGAGGTATTTTTCATTATCAAATCGAGCAAAAAATTATCAAAAAACAATGTAACTCCGTTTTCTATTGTCTAAATTGATTACCATCAAATTTAGTGGACTCGATACAATAGATTGAGTTCATCAAATTCAAGGGAACTCAATTTAAATAATAATGAAAAAAGTTACAGCATTTTTCACTATCAAATCAAGCAAAAAACAATCAAAAAATGACGTAACTCCATTGTCCATTGTCCGAATTGATTACCGTTGAATTCGATGGACTCGATACAATATACCAAGTCCACTGAGTTCAACAAAACTCAATTCAGATAACGATAGAAAATGTTATGGCATTTTCACCATCAAATCGAGTAAAAAACGATCGAAAAACAATGTAACTCCGTCATCTATTATCCAAATTAATTACCATCAAATCTGGTGGACTCAGTACAATATACCGAGTCTATCAAATTTGATAGAACTCAATTCAAATAACGATGAAAAAAATTACGGCATTTTCACCGATAAAACAAGCAAAAAAGATTAAAAAACAATATAACTCCATTGTCCATTGTCTAAATTGATTACCGTCAAATTTAGTAAACTCAATACTATCGAATTTGATAGAACTCAATTCGGATAATGATGAAAAAAGTTATAGCATTTTTTTTTGATGGATTTGTTTAAAAAACGAGCGAAAACTATCATAACTCTATCGTCTAGTTTTCAAATTGAGTATTCTTGAATCTAATGAAAACAATATATTGTCACATCTTAGAAGGAGTCAGTTATGGCAACAACGTTGAGATTGCTATAGTGATTATACGAGAATGACATAAATACTCATTGATTAATTGTCCAGAAATTTACAACCCAGTTGACCAAATCATCATTCACATTTTATAAAATTGCATATTATTGCATCATTAATAATAAATAAATTCACACTTGAAATATATGTATATATAAACAAAACAAATTTTAAATGAAATCATTTTATAATAATCTAAAATGACTGTACCACAAATCTACAGTATTTTTGGTTCTTAGAATTGAACTATCATTTCGGCTAAAATCAAATGTTCTATAAACATAAATAATATATATATATATACACACACACATACAAATATCCCACAATCACTCGATTTTGTACGCTAATGTGGTATACCATTTGTTGGATACTTGTAAGTAAACGATATCACATCACCCACAATGCCTGCATCTCATAATAAATATGCAAGTAATACACACAAAGATTCTAATGCTATCTTCATCTCATTGTCGGAGTGATCATTTGGAGTTGAATCATATACAATGATATGTCGACATGTAAAATAAATGACACATGCAACCTAATGTTCTTGCTGTACAATCCATGGAACATACAAAACGTCACATGTAAACTAGGGTCTGAACAGACCACGCCCGTGTACGAAGCTTTGTACATCGGTATCCAGGTAAAATGAACCGTACCATAGATGATCCGTAGTAAATCTCACCCATGCAGTTTGAAGTAACATCTGCATTGTATCAAGTATTCAGATAATGATAGATATTTTACTAATATTTAAATATAGATTAACTATATCAAGTATTTTATTAATATTTAAATATAGATATTTAAATATTTGAACTTACACGAAACATGGTTGGGACTATTATCTAATTCTCTGGAAATGTGCTCTCAAACACCAACGGGTGGCAACCCAACATATCAATATACTTATCGATGTACTGTAAAAAAACAACAAAACATTTATAGCACAATTTAATTAAAGACTAATAAGTTCAGTACCCAATCTAGTCATATTAGTTACTTACTGTGTCTTTTAACCATAATTCTGCTATATTTATAATACCAAACTAGCAAAGAGTTAGTCATGTGATACTATGATAAATATAGTTCTCCTCGTTGGCCATTTATGAATTGAATTGATTAAACAAGTCATTTAGAATAAGCTTTTGAGTGCAAACTTCATAGTGGATAGCTTGTCTATATCGTGACTTACCCTTTTTGATGGGATTCATGTACGATATCCTAATATGGACACTCGATTTGTATACATGACCCAAATAACTCGCAGCTATACTAACACCGATATCTTGATCACCAAACTCCTTAAACCCTACGTCCTAAACTATACTATCCCCAGCACCCTGATCTTGTCTCACTAAATCTTCTTCACTGAGACAATCGGTCATAATATCTTCAGCACCCATACCATCCACAATAGATATATCGGGTTTTTACATTGGAAAGAAAGTAACACAAACCATAGTAGATATAATAACAAAAAAAATCCGATAGTGTTTCATCTAAAACATTCACTAATTGATAAATTGCCTACACCAAAAATCACATACTTCAAAAAGAATCTGACAATAACACAACTCCATCACAAGTTTTTCTCCCACTATATGAGTTACATAACATGATTTAGAATAAGAAAAAATACATATACTCAAATTCAAATATATTAAAATTTATAAAATGTATATACTTGAACATTTATGGCATTATATGAATGCATCTACTGTACATCATATGCCAAATTATAAAAAACATCATCCAATCGTGTTATACGCTTCTTATGTTATTTCATACACTCTTCCTGTTGTCATGAAAACTCATAAAAATTCGCTCTCAAACTATCAATTGCCTATAACACATCACTATGATAGTCTGAGGATGCCATGCCACCATTTGAGGTGTAAGAGGATCTACATCTCGATGAGGAGTATTATACTCCATATAACTTGATCTGACAGGTGATTGAGACATAGACATGTTCAGTGGGGGTCTGTACTCTATGGCACTAAATACGTGAGGTGACTAAGGCTCTAAATGTCGTGCAAGAACAATGTAATCCATACTAGTAAACATATGAGGTAAATAATATAATACAGGACTCAATGGATAAGGTGAGTGACTTTTAAATTCTTGAATCGGAGTACTATGAACCACATCGTGCATCAATTAATTTGATCATCCCTTCCCTCTTTAGCTGCCTCATTATTATGCTATCGTTTAATGGAAGATCGACATCGGCTTTCACTCTAAAGCAAGTAAATAATTAAACTAACATAAAGAATTTATATTATGAAACTAAAATCAATATTAGTACTCATGACAAACCTTCTGTAGTCTATAATGTCTCTATGATAGTCTGAGGATAATGGATGACTGTACTCAACTAACGGTTCACCGACCATATTCATATAGCATAATAATATGACTGCATACACTCCTCAGGAGTTTCTTCTATATATTGTAGTATTATAGGTATCTATATTTTAAAGTATAAATAAACCATTTATTATTAAAAAACTAACAAAACAGTGTCATTATATAAAAGACTTATCACACTTAGACTAAAAAAATATTGATGAATATCTTTTGATCAAGTATTTTTTGGTAACAAATGCCATTGTAACATGCAAGAAACACGATCATTTAATTTTTTTACCAAATTTAGGCTTGGTGTATCAATGACCTCGTAAATCCAAACCTGCAAACATTTAATATAGTCATTAACTTAGACATATTATTATACTAAATGATAGGAATTTAAACAAAATAATAAAACTCTCTAAATTACTTAAGTATATTTGTTATACTTTACTTGAAATGCAATGGGAAATCCTTCTAGATTGTACTTTATTTCAATATTTTGTGCTTCATTACTATTCTTTTCCTTTGCGTTCTTTGCCTTTAACAGAGCATAGACCTTCTTATCACTAGTTATATACGTTGTTAGCACATTACGAAATGATCGGATAGTCTATGTCCAATATACTGAACCCATAAATATCAGTTAAACTCGTCAAGATAATTAAGAATCTATAATAGTAATATACTTGACTGATATCTATATCCTCTACCATAAATAATACGCTCTATCAAAAAATATAATGATAATTTCACCGCATCAAGGTCATCTATTTGGTTTAAGTCAATCTCGTAATATATCCCTATAATCATCTTCAGAGTAATCACCTCTGCCCCATTATATTAGTGTATACCCTAGAAATCATTCGTGTTATCAGTTTCAAGGCTAATGATCTTGTATGAATTTTATATTATTAATGAAAGAAGGAGTTCTTTATTTACATACTTTTATTGCTTCCTTTATATTTTCATGTAATAAAGAATGTATGTAAATTGTCTAGATAAATTTATTTAATTGTTAAATAAAATTATCAAAGTCATTCTCTACATACGTGGTATTGATTAAGCAACAATATCACATAGTAGGCGTAAGTTATCACTAAATGATATTATATGATAATATATGTAGGCTTACAATATGAGTATTATCATAAAAGCATTAGTGTGGATTTATAGTTTGTAAACCATTTATCGAACGTGATTGAATATTGATGAATCACATGATATGCATATAGTTAATGATTTGTCAATAGATTGTAATAGTGTGTCACAAAATCCTTTGACCTGAGATGTTTGGAATCAAACTCTGTATGAAGGGGTATATTTTATATGGTGTATAAGTACATGGCTAATCACGCCTTATACAAG
>JAVXUL010098423.1:0-20496 GCA_035590515.1 Trichilia minutiflora | reverse complement strand
ATTTACTGATTCGTAGTTAATTTCTTATGTATCAATCTAATTTCACTAAAATGTGACAATGATATCATATCGCCCTCAACGTGGTTCTCCTCGACTCTCTTCAAAATGAACATCTTCAACTATCAACATGTCAATTATATATTAGTAATTCAATATTAGAACATAATAATAATTCTAAGCTAATTAATGTCATAATTTTTTATATAATGAATTTTTCTCAATTAAAAAACATATTCATTAATTTAAAAATATTAATTCATTTTTCTAGCTCAATAATATAGTGAAATTGATGATAGAGTTAATTTAAAATATTTAGGATATTACCGTCTATATTATTATTATTATTATTATCGAATAAATTAATATTTACTAAAATAAATTAATTATTGCATTAACAAATTAAATTTATTTATGTCTATGAAAAAATAATCTTAAATTATTAAATAATATTATTAATATAAAAAAATTTAGGAATATAAAAATTCTACTTAAAATATTAAATTAGATACTTTTTAATAATTTTTTATGGGTTTAAATTAATTTCATAAATTTAATAAATAAAAAAGTAATTAATTTAACTTAGCAAAAAAAAATTAAAAATTAAAAAATTAAAAAAAAGAAACAAATAGGGGCGGGTACTATTCCCCTCGAACGTAAATGTATAACATGGTACTATTCCCCCTCGGGCGAGTACTATTTCCCCTGGGCTCAAATGGGTACTATTCGCACCCATGTGCGCGCACTCGGGGGGAACATTCCCCCCTATGTTGCGTTCGGAGTTGTTCTTTGCACATCTCCGACAGAAAACCCCAAATTAATTTTTTTTCTTTTTTTTTCTAATTTTTGGCTTCCAACCATGTTTTCTCCGGTTATACACTTGCAAAATATTCCCACAATGTATTCATTTTTATTCTTTTTCAATATATAACATTAAACATAATTTAAAAAATTAAAATAATTAAATTTCAAATCTAAAATATAAATTACCACTAAAAGAATATAATATACATAGTTATAATTTCGGGATTACCTTATAAAAATTTATTGAAGTCTTTGATGGTGTCGGAAATTTGAAGTGTAATGGTGGGAGGAAAGGGGGAGAAAGGAGAAAGGAGAAATTAGGGTTTGATGATAAAGGGAGAAGGGAAAAGGGAAAAATTAGGGTTTAGAAGGGTATTTTAGTAAAAAAACAGTAAAATAGGTTATTTTTGGTTAAAAATTATTGGGTGGGTATTTTTTTATTTTCCATTATATTACATTTTTTTTTCAAAACCCTTTTTTATGGCCGCTTCTAATAGCAGTGAAGGTGCGCTCAATACTCCATCCTCGTAAGCATCCATTCGTTTCAACTCTCTCTATGTCGCTTTAAGTTTATTGCCGGTACTAGAATCCATTTTTATTTTCCATTCTGAGTGTTTATAGGCCAACGAACGTGTATAAAGATCCAGACAATGGCAGACAACGCTTTTTACTTGAATTGGAATTCGTTCAATGTCTTGCTAATCCCACTTACATTCACTGTAAGTTTCTCTTTGCCTCTCTATTGACTTCATTTTAATGGATTTGCGTTCATTGTTTTGACTCAGAAGAGAAATTCACGAAATTCACGATGCTAACTAATTCTTGCAATGTTTGTTATTATATATTTTAGTTCTAATGGGATAGTTAGATCGGGGGCGCAACTCATTATTATGGAAAATGTGAGCTTCAAATGAGATTATGTTCTTATTGATTTCTTACGAGCTAAAAGATGAAATAGCGTGGAGTTTACCTGGAATCCTTTTCCACACCTTAGTTTGCAATCTTTTGAATGCTTACAGAATTTTCTCGAATAGATTGCAACCATATGAAAACTAAATTAAAGTGATTTATGGCAAGCAAACACACACAAATTACTGCCATAAAAATTTAGGGTTTGGGTTGTTGGAGCAGAAATAGATCACTTCCATTTGCCCCTGTTGGGCAATGGTTGCTGAGGTAATGGCTATTTTCCATTCCGTTCGATATTTGTTGGCACATGGGTACTAGATCACGGATGGGTAGCAAATGGAGTTTTTTTTCCATTAAGCATTAATAAACGTGTATTTTTTTTATCACATCAATTTCTGACAGGTCAGGTTGTTCTGAAGGAACTTAAAATTATGATTTCCCAAATTGAGGACCATGTTATGTTGGGATGAAGTGCAACGTTTCTTCTGATTATAGTGAAGCTATTCTGGGTGAATTCCTTAAGTACTGTGGTTTTTACCCTTTTCCACGTAAAAATTTGCATGTCTGTGGTTTGCTTGATTCATGGCTGTTTTCTGTTAAATTTCCTACCAGAAAAATCTACATGTTTGGTTCATGAATCACCCCGGAGAAAATTTGTGCATCAACAGTTTGAGCATGCATATGTGTGCATGTGCTCACATACAACGGCAATTGCAATAAATGTATCTGATAGCTTTAGCGTTTGATTTTGAAATAATCACTACTGCTATCGGTTATCTATCTTTTTCTCTTCCTACTTATTTTGTATTTTAGTGCATGCTGATATCAGGTTTTGAATTCTGTTATATTTGTGTCTATTTTGTGCTTTTTTCCCTGATGTTTGGTCCTTGAATTTCTACTGCAGATTTGGCTCAGAATCGATATTTTGAAGATGAAGCTTTCATTGGTTACTCGAAATATCTTCAGTATTGGCAACGGCCTGAGTACATAAAATTTATAATGTGAGATAATATATCAAAAGCATTCATAATACCTGCCTGTTCACGTGTTTTGAACTAGATTAAATTTTTAGACCAGGGACAAATTTTCTGCTTATCTGATCAGTAAAATTCTTCAATTTTATTTTAGGTCCCAGCATATGTTTGGGTCCTTGTGCTTATCTAATGGGATGATTTCAGGTATCCACATTGCCTTTATTTTCTTGAACTTCTCCAAAATTCAAACTTTCGCAATGCTATGGCACATCCTGGCAACAAGGTTAGATTCTTTTGTTTTCTGTTACTCTGTTGAGTGTGCTTCTGGAATCATGTCATTTGTTGGTTGAAAGTTGCTTTTGTAAGTAATATGATCATCATGAAATTTAAATATGTCTCTAATGGTGCCTGGATCTTTAGTCACTAAATTAGTTAAGAATGTTGGAACTATGCCTCCACCCCAACTCTTGGGTTTTGCAACCCTTTGCAACAGTGGAGTACATCGTCTAACTCATGCATGACTCCCAAGGAATCGAACCCTGCATATCTAATATCTAGCGCACGTCCTTGTAACCACTTGGGCTACAGCCCAGGTGGTTACAAGGACGTGTACTTAGATGGAAATTTAGTATTCAATTCCTTGGGAGTTTCATTGGCCCATCCCACCCCAACTCTTGGGCTTTGATCTCCATCAACAGTGGAATGGTGATGAGTTCACAACTCATGCGCGCACCCCCAAGGAATCGAACACTAGATCTCCATCTAAGTGCACGTCCTTGTAACCACCTGGGCTATAGCTCAGGTGGCTACAAGGACGTGCGCTGGATATTAGATATCCAGGGTTCGAATCCTTGGGGGTGCACGCATGAGTTAGGCGATGTGCTCCACTGTTGCAAAGGGTTACAAAGCCCTAGAGTAGGGGTGGAGGCATAGTTCTAACAAATACTTCATGTCAAATGATTCCTTAAACCTGTATGAACTGAATGTTTATAAAACAAGAATTTAAGTATTCAACTCTCTCTCTTGAGACAAGTGATTCTGTTTTGAAACTCAATTGTAATATTCCTATTACAGATGAATTAAGAAACGTACTATACCCTACACTATTCTTATGTGTTTTCAAAAAATTCAATTGTCTTCCAACTAATTGACAAATCTAATTATTCTGTTAATTAGCTAATTTAATCCAACTTTCCCAAGCATACGGATCAAATCTAAAAATCATTCAATTTATGGCCAGTGAAATTGAAAGCATTAAACCAAGAACAAAACAAATAAATATAACTCAGTCAATCATCCATAATATATAACATTCAACACAAAGTCTCAATAAACTACATCAATTCTCTAGGTTAGATAATTAGCCCTAGAATGATTTTGATAAAATCAACAAAAATCCCAACAACATTCATGGTTTTCATAAACAAGACAAAAGAATAAAAAGAGAAGAAAGTGAAACTCTCAATTGTCAGCCTTCACTCTTAAATGTCCTTGCTTGCTGATGAATTCAATATTTTTTCTTGTGCCTTCTAGCCTCCACAAGTGTTCCCCAAAGTCCATTCGAAACGTGCCCTAAGTGTTTCTTTTATAAAGTGCAAAGACCTAGTCGCATTAGGAGTCTAAAGGAGATAAGTTCAAAAAAAAACATAACTAGGCACGGTAGCTGGCACTGCAGCCCTAAATCTGGTGCTACATCATTAGCTTTTTGACATTTGAAGAGAGCTAGGGTAGAAACCTGGCGCTACAGCACCAGAAATGGTGCTGCAGGCCCAAGTTTTTGACTTTAGGGTTGCGGTCTGTGCTCTATTTTTATTTGTCTACGAAGTTCAAGCCCAATTTTCATACATTTAAAGACTTTAAATAATCTTAACTTCTTCATAAAAGTTTTAGATCTATAAGTATTCTTTCCAACGCAACTTGAATTATCCAAATCTGATCATTTTATAGAAAGTTATAGCCTCTGTAAAAACTATATAGATTTGATCCAAAAGCACATTTTCTCAACTTTTGGGAATTTGGTCCTACAACACAAAAACAAGCAAAAACTCATTAAAATATTATATAATAACTCAAAAACAAGCAAAATATAAGTCAAAACAAAATTCAACTAATCAAATCTAAAAGAAAAATAAAAACCTAATCCTAATCCACTTTCGTAGGACTCACAGTTGCATTTAGCGTATGCAACAAGCCTTTTAAATCCCTAGGATGCCCCTAGTGGACGAGTGAAGTCTTGTGAGGGTTTTCAGAGGATCTACTCATAGAAACCCAATCCTAATCTACCACATTCAGATGGTGCACACACACATAAAATAATTAAACACACAATTATACAAAAATAATAAAACACTTTAAAACCAATAATGCATATATAAATTTGATGTGTACTGTTGATAAAATTCATGAACCATAAATCCATCACATTGATGCAAAACACGAAACTCGATCAAGTATCCACGTTCTAATAAATTAGCATCGATTTTTTTTTCATTTTCTTCTAAAACTATGTCTTTGAAAAATTTAAATGAATCTAAAAGTGATCTTACGTTTTACTCTACCCTTGCTCATAAGTATCATTTAATAGAATTTTATAGATATTTCATACCTTGAGCTCATCTCTGTCTAAGCTTTTTATTCCTTACCTTAGTTCTAACTAGCCTTTTACATGAGTGTTAACATTTATGATGCCAACCTCCAGTTACTCAGCATGTTAAAAACCTCAGTTGCTTTGCATACCCTTATTTCAAGAATCTGTTTTACATGATTGTTAACATTTATGATACCATCCTCTGATTATTAAGACCCTCAAAATATTGAAGTAGTTTTGTTGCTTAGTTTTTTTATGTTTTTTCTTTCTCTTATATATATATACATTTTCAGCTCTAAAGTTTCATGTCTAGCATTTTTTTTAACACAAAAACATTCACAAGTTCAGGTTTCGTAATTGACTCAATTAATTCCTGAATTCATCTCAAATTTTCTAAGTATGTTTATTTATTTTTCTTTCAAACTATCAACACTAGTCCACTTTACATTTTAACCTATCTTGTCTAAGTTTAACATCAATGCCTGATTCATATTTCAATTATCTCATCAATAATTCTTATTAATATGCACACACATTCATACATTCATTCATTCACACAAAAACACATAAATAAAAAAAATCAAAATATACTAATCTATGAAAAATAAAATCAAAATCTACTCAATTCCAGTAATACACTCTCAAATATAACTTATACTTGAGAGATGAGAGCAAGTCTCGTCTCCTATATGTCCTCGTCACTATCCTCGATTGCTGGTGGGGTTGAGAACGTCATCTGTTGTAGTAAGTGCAGAGGTATAGGTGGAAACCGCGGTGCTTAAGACATAGGAATGTTCAAATGGTCCCTCATATAGAACATTAGGTGCTCTAAGGATTGTACACACCCAAGCTTGTACCTTTCCCAATCTTAGACGTTGGCAATATTACACTAGCATTATCGAAAATTGGATTCTAATTTCTACGTTAGTCGACATACCTTGATTAAAACTCAGACAAGATGATGAAGATGGCTTCTAGGAGTGCTCAACATGTTGCGAATTTGCAGTTTAGTCCCCTGATTTATCATAGCTTTCGGTTGTAACACTTCATCCCCAGTTATATCAACTCCAGCTATTACTATTAATTTAGTTAAAAGGTAGGAAAATACTGTAAACCTAATTGTACTAGCAATCCATTTACCTACATCTATGGCTTTTCCAATCTTGATTGCATATAAAATTTCAGCCCTCTCAACTGTGACATCTGTTAGGTGAGAAGTGGGGCTCAACTTGGCACAAATAAAGTGATGCCATAAAATCATTTTGGGCATGAGTTCTTTGGTGAGAAAGTGGACCTGTTTGCCATGAACCACTATCCACTGGACTGGTTTCTTGTTAATAATAAAAGTTAACTCATCCAAGTCTATTTTATCTTACAACTGAAGACACTCACATACCTCTAGGGCTTGAATGTGGTAAAAAGAATTTATAATGGAAGCTTCATAACTGGTCCTCATACCATAACACATTGAAAAATTACCCTTTATCTTTGTTGCATTAGCATAAAACTCTCTAACTACCATCATGGCTGCTGCGTTTGGCTGAGCACAAAAATGTTCCCATCCTTATCAAAGTATTTATCTTGTCAAAAGGCTTGTTTGAAGGAATGAGTTGATATCAATGCCTCTCTCTCTTAAACCAGCTTGTTTTATAACTGACTCCTCAAATCTTTGTTTGGCTTTTGTTAACACAAATCAAGACGAAGATTCACCCCTCGTGGCCCTCTTTTTCACCGTCTTAGAAGAAAATTGTCGCTTCATCATATAATCCTTACAATTGCTCCAAGAAAACTCTCTTGTCTAATCACCCTCTGATGACTATAGCTAGCAAGAACACAGTGACTACCCAAGCCAAAAGAACTCCAGGCAACCATTTCTCACAAAAGTTTATAAATTCTGATTAATTATACCTTCTCGACATTCATGATAATACACACAAATTTGCTATCACTCGGATCTAGCAATATAATATCTTTAATGCATAATCTCCTCATGAACTATACAATATCAATAAGGTAAATAGTAAGGTAGCTATCTTAGATGGACCTATAGCAGAACCTTAAAACCTCACAAATGTATCTCCAAGAAAAATAGCCAATAGCTAGTAAAACTATAAGAGAAAAAAAAACTATGAACCCACTCGGGTACTATTTATGCTGTAGTACCCCCAAAAATAAATCCTAGCTCCAAATTTATATCTAATCCATGAAATTATATGACAAGGGGGATGAGAGGAGTATACTTACTGCAGCAAGCTTTTTGCTTTGTGTGGGTGCCTTTCTAGGTAATGAAAAACATGGATAGTAGTGAAGCAAAAGGAGAGAAATTTAAGTGTAAGAATGTGAATGATGGCTAAGAATTTTGTTTCAAGGATGCAAAGACGATCTGAGAATAGTGTAAAGAGGTAGTAGAATGAAAAAAGAAAAAATATGTTGGAGAGAATGTAAGAGAATATAGAATGATGGCTTGAATGAGTGCAAGGAAACCCTAGGGATATAAGTTGATGGGTGGAAAGAAATTTGGGAAGTAAGCCTTGCAATTTCTACTCATATACTACTAGGAACGTATGGGGTAATTGGAAATATGAATAAAAAGAAATATAAAGCGGACTGGGGTGCAAGAGAAATAAAAACTGCAGGGAAGGAGTTTGATTAATGGGTTGGAGCCCTAGATTTGGAACTGCAGCGCCAAGTTTTTGTTAAAACAGGTAAAAAATGTTGCTGGCTGGTGCTGCAACCTCAATTCTGGCATTGCAATGCCAATTTCTTGGAAAAATTAGGCAAAAATGCCTATCTTGCGTACTCCAGCTCTAACTTTCTGCTTTCACTAACCTGCCCACTTTGACACTCATGCAAACCACTCTTTTTAAACTTCTGCTCGAGTGCCTTACACCAAATTGACTTCATCACAGCCTTCTACCCCTAAGAACCAAAAATGACACTAACTTTATTAGACTCATCAAACCAAAATATATAGATATATGAGCTAAACAACTAAAGAAAACTAAAAATAAAAAAAAATTGAAAACGCCCTCAGATTGTCTTTCAAGAAAAGCTAAGTTTAACGTCTTCAGCTAGACATTGGTGATGCTATCATGGCAAATTCATCAATGACACCTCAAAAATCTGTCTTTTCATTTTTGAAGTAATGCTTGAATCTTTGACCATTTACTTGAAATGTACGCCCATCATCTCCCTTTAACATTACCATGTTGTATAGAAATACCGTTTCAATCTCAAAAGGGCCCAACCATCGCGAGCGGAGCTTTCTAGGAAAAATCTTCAATCTTGAGTTAAAAAGCAACTCTTTTTGGCCCTGTGACAATTTTTGTAGAATTATAAACTTGTCATGCCACCACTTTATCTGATCTTTAAAGATCTTTGCATTATCATACGCCTCATTTCTAAGCTTCTCTAACTCATTTAATTAAAGTAGCCTATTCTTCCCTACTGTCTTGAGATCAAAATTTAGTTTCTTTATGGCCCAATATGTTTTATGCTCCAATTCCACCAGCAAATGACATGCTTTTTCATACACCAATTGATAAGGCGACATACCTATCAGAGTTTTGAATGCTATTATATATACCCATAATGCCTTATCCAACTTTGTTGTCCAATTTTTTCGACTTGAATTTACTGACTTCTCTAAGAGTTGCTTAATTTCTCGTTTGGTATTTTGACTTAGCCATTCCCTTACGGATGATAAGTTGCTGTAACTTTATACTTCACTCTGTATTTTGCCAGTAAATTGTTGACCAGGTTATTGCAAAAATGCGTTCCTTCATTGCTTACAATCGTTTGAGGGATGCCAAACCTTGTGAAGATGTTTTTGTGCAAAAATTTTTGAATTATTTGAGCATTATTTATCGATGTAGCTATGGCTTTAACCCATTTACTAACATAATCCACAGCTAACAAAATGTAGATATGCTTATTCAATGGTGAAAATGGTCCCATAAAGTCGATTCCCTACATATCAAATATCTCAACCTCCATTATATTTATAAGCAGCATTTCGTGTCTCCTTCAGATATTGCCCGTGCATTGGCATCGATTACACTCCTTCACGAAGATATATGCATCTTTAAACGATGAAGGCCAAAAGAAATCTGATTGAAGTATCTTGGCTACTGTCCTTGCAGGCCCAAAATATCCTCTATACGGTGATGAATGACAATGATGAATGATGCTCCATATTTCTTTGTTTGGCACACATCGATGAATGATTAAATAAGCTCCTTATTTGAAAAGATATAGATCATTCCATACATAATCCTTTACATCATGCTTGAATTTATGCTTTTGATGGAGAGATAAGTCCGGAGGTAGAATAACACATGCAAAGTAGTTCACTATATCTGCATACCATGGTAAGCTTCCCTCGGTCTTAAATAACTACTCATTTAGAAATGTCTCTAAAATCTCTGATCGTTGAGGGTCAGAATCAACCTTTAACCTTGGCAAATTATCTACCACCACATTCTCACTGCCCTTTTTATCCTTGATCTGTAAATTAAATTCTTGTAACAGAAGTATCCATCAAATCAGTCAAGGCCTTGCATCCTTCTTAGAGAAAAGATATTAAAGAGCTGTATGGTCTGAGTATACTACTATTCTTTAGTCTAACACGTATACTCGAAACTTATTAAGTACAAATACCACTACTAAAATTCCTCTTCAGTGGTAGTATAATTTCTTTGAGCATCATCTAACGTTCGACTAGCATAATAACTAGCTCGAAAAATCTTCTCTCGTCTTTGTTCGAGACTGAACCTACTGTATAGTTATTCGCATCGTACATAATCTTAAAATCTTGACTCCAGTCTGGTGTCATTATAGTTGGGACCAAAATCAACTTCTCCTTGATTAAAATGAATGTTTTTGGACACTCATTATCAAATACAAAATCTACATCTTTTTCCAACAAATTGCACAACACTTTACTTATCTAAAGTCCTTGATAAACTGACAGTAAAACCCAGCATGCCCTAAAAAACACCGTATTCCCTTGACATTGGTGGACAATGGTAGTTTCTTGATTATTGCAATCTTAGCTCGATCTACCTCAATACCAATAACAAAAATTCGATGTCCTAAAATAATGCCTAATTGAACCATAAAGTGACACTTTTCCCAATTCAAGACTAAGTTGCTGTCCTGACACCATTTAAGCACCAATTCAAGATTTTTCAAACACCCATCAAATGTAAACCATACACAAAGAAGTCATCCATGAACACCTCCATCACATTTTCCACCAAATTTGCAAAAATAGTTATCATACATCGTTGGAATGTGGCGGGAGCATTACATAAACCAAAAGGCATTTAGCAAAAAGCAAAGGTCCCATAGAGGCAAGTGAATTTCAACTTCTCCTGGTCTTTGATGACTATAACAATCTGATTATAACCAAAATAACCATCCAAAAAATAATAATATTCACACACTGCAATTCTATCAAGAATTTGGTCAATGAAAGATAATGGGTAATGATCCTTTCGAGTAGCCTTATTCAATGTTTGATAGTCTATAAAAACTCTCCATCTAGTTATTTTTCTTGTAGAAACCACCTCTCCATTTTCATTCTTCACTATAGTCACACCCTCTTTCTTTGGCATAACATGTATAAGACTTACTCATTCACTGTCAAAAATAGCGTAAATGATTCTAGCTTTAAGAAGCTTTAAAATCTCCCCTTGTACTACTTATTTCATAACTAGATTGAGTATTCTTTATGGTTCTATGGAGGGTGTAAATGATTTCTTCAATAAGATCTTGTGCATAACCATTATCGGACTAATTCCTCGTATGTCTGCTATCAACCATCCTAATGTTGTCCTGTGCTCCCTTAACACTCTAAGTAGTTTTTCTTTTTCAACTTCAGTCAATGATGATGAGGTTATTATCGGATCTTAGAAATACATATCTCAGATTCTCTGGTAATAGTTTCAACTTCGGTTTTGCACTTTTTTCCTTCTCAATAACTTCTAGCCCTAATTCTTCAAATTCTCTTCCTCTCATTCTTGTTTCTTTAGGTGCTGCTTTTAAAATATGAAAACACTCCTCCATTTTCTAGTCATTCATCTCACGAACATTCTCCCACATCATTGTCAAACTCAGCAGGACATTTCATTGACTTGTAAATATTAAATGTCACCTTCTCATCACTAACTCTCAATGTTAACTTTCCCGCTTGTACATTTATCAAAGCTTAGTCCGTGGCTAAAAATGATCTTCCCAAAATAACTGGTACTTCATGATCTTCGTCCATTTTTAACACCATAAAATCTATTAGAAAAATTAACTTTTCACTTTTCATTAAGACATCCTTAACAACCTCTCTTAGGTATAATAGAGACCTATCCGCTAGGTGCAAAGTAATCGATGATGGCTTTACTTCACCAATCCCCAACTTATTGAAAATTGATAACGGTATTAGATTTATACTTGCTCCCAAATTACATATGCTCATATGGAATAAAACGTGCCAATATGATATGGCATGGTGAAACTTCCTGGGTCCTTAAGGTTTTGAGGCAACTTGTTTTGTATGATGGTGCTATATTCTTCAGTCAAATTCACTATTTCAAATTTCGCAAGTCTTTGTTTTTAAGATAAGATCTCCTTCATAAACTTTGTATAACTCAGCATTTGTTCTAAAGCTTCATCAAACGGGATATTAATCTGAATCTTCTTGAATATATCAAGGAATTTGGAGAATTTATCATCATCTTTCTTTTTATTAAACCTCTGAGGATATGGTAGGACTAGTTTTAAATTTATAGCTTCTTGATCTCTTAGTATTGGTCACTCACTTAGTCTTTCACCTTCTTTATCACCTTCGATTGGGTCACGCTTCTTCTCTTTATTTATGGCTGAATTTTTTGCAATTTGATGTTCTCTTTTAGTTGCTCCTTCAACACACTTTCCAGTATGCAATGTAATGGCCTTGCAATGCTCCTTTAGATTCACCTCAGTATCGCTAGAAAAATTTTCTCTTTACTGAGCCTTAAGCTCTGATGCTAACAATCCAATTAACACCTTCAATGTCTTCACCAAAGCTTTGATATTACTTATATTTGTCTCCATGCTATCCATCCGAGCTTCTGATTGCTTGAACCTGTTTCTTGACTTTAAGATGAAAGTCCCTAGAAGATCTTCAATATTATGGATGATATGTGTTTGGTGCTAGATTTCCCCGATACCCAAAATTATAGATGTTCACAAATTGAACTTGCTTAATATCCGACTTATCTCTTAAAACTAAAGTTCTAGCTACACTAGCTACCTCATTTGGCATCATTTTCTGAGTTGAAAATGCTTTGAATTGATTAGACAATGCAGCTATTTGAGCAAATATTGAAGTTAACTGGTCCACTTCAAACACTTTGATTGCTCTCTTTGTTGAAACTTGATCACTTGGCCATTTATAGCTATTAGATGCCATGTAGTCAATAAGTGAAAAAGCCTCTTGAGCTATTTTAGACATCAATGCTCCTTTTACTGCAGCATCCAAAAGAGTCTTATTCTACGCATTTAATCTATTATAAAGCAATTGCACTTGCAACCATTCTTGATACCCATATTGGGGACATTGACATAGAAGATCTTTAAATCATTCCCATGCTTCATATAGTGACTTGAACTCTTGTTCCTAAAGTTCCAGTCTCCATTCTCAAAATGGCTATCTTTGATGGTGGGAAAATTTTTGACAAAAATGCCTCTGCCATCTTAGCCTATGTAGAAATTCTTCCCTGTGGTAAAGATTGTAACCAGCTTCTCGCCTTATCTTTTAATGAGAAAGGGAACAATCGTAGTCGTATTGCTTCTTTAAGAACCCCATTCATCTTAACTATATCATGGATCTCCAAGAACATAGACAAATGAGCATTTAGATCCTCTAGTTGTGAACCTCTGAATTGGTTTTATTGAACCATGCTAATCAACGCTGGCTTCAGCTCAAAATTATTGGCATTTATAGTCTGTCAAGCAATTCCTGAATAAACAGGTCAAAAGAAATCTTTAATTGCTCTTTTATCCTCGTTATCCTTAGCTATGTTATTTTCTTCTTCTCTTCGGGCTGCTCTAATACTTTTAAGTGTACACTCAATTTTTGGATCAAAATCTGCAACTTTCAAACTTCGTGTCTAGTACATACAACCTATAGTAATTTCAAAAAATTATAAAAAGAATAATGAACCTAGATTAAGATCGTGAATTAGTTTGAGAGTAGTATCAACAGAAAATTAAAATACTTTCTCAGTAATGGCACCAAAAACTTGTTTCACAAGAAATACTATGTGCAAAATTTACCTGCAAGTGAAAGGCGTCAAGTTGTAATCCTAAGATAATAGGGTATCTTATCCTCAGGGAAATAATTAAAATTATGGTGATTTCTATGAATGAACTAACACCAAATTTTATCTAAATGATAATTACGAAGTAATAAGTTTACTTGAAGTTAAATTAAAATATTAAAAACAAAAGTGAACAATAATGGCAACTCTCTCACAAACTGATATTCATGCTTTATGATTTTAGAGAACTGATTTCATTTATTATAATACTCCATGTCAAATGCTCCCTTAAACCTTTAGTAACTGCATATTTATAAAACAAGAATTTAAGTATTCAATTTTTTCTCCCGATATAAGTGATTTTGTTTCGAAACTCAATTGTAATATCCCTATTACACATTAAATAAAGAAAGGCATTATACCCTACTCTATTCTTATATGTTTTCTAGAAATTTAATTGTCCCCCAACTAATTGACAAATCTAGTTATTCTGTCCATTAACTAATTTAAACTAACTTTCCCAAGTATACATATCAAATCTAAAAATCATTCAATTTATGGCCAGTGAAATTAAAAGCATTAAACCAAGAACAAAATAAATAAATATAACTCAGTCAGTCATCCATAAATAAATAAACATATAGCATTTAACATAGAGTCTTAATAAACTACATCAATTCTCTAGGTTAGATAATTAGCTTAGCATGGTTTTGATAAAATCAACAAAAATCCCAACATTCATGATTTTCACAAACAAGCCAAAAGAATACAAAGAGAAGAAAGCGAAACTCTCAATTACCAGCCTTCACTCTTGAATGTCCTTGTTTGCTTGATGAATCTGACATTGTTTTCTTATACCTTCTAGCCTCCATAAGTGTTCCCCAAATTTCATTTGAAATGTTCCCTAAGTGTTTCTTTTATAAAGCATAAGGACCTAGTCATATTAGGAGTTCAATGAAGATAAATTCAAAAAAAATTGTAACTGGGCACTATATCTGGCACTGCAACCCTAAATATAGAGCTACAGTGCCACCTTTCTAACTTTTGAAGAGAGCTGGTGCAGAAACCTGGAGTTATAGTGCCAGAAATGGTGCTGTAGCCCCAAGTTTCTGACTTTAGGGTTGCAGTCTGTGCTTTATTTTTGTCTGTCTTCCACTTCAATCCTGATTTTTATGTACTTAGATACTTCAAATGATCTAAAGTTCTTCATAAAAGTTTTAGCTCTGTAAGTTTTCTTTCTATGACAACTTAAATCATCCAAATCCAATCGTTCTACAAAAAGTTATAGCCTTTGTATGAAAATTGCGTAGATTTGATCCAAAATGCATATTTTCTCAACTTTTGAGAATTTGGCCCTACAACACAAAAACAAGCAAAAATTCATTAAAAAATCATATAATAACTCAATAACAAGTAAAATATAAGTCAAAAAATCTTAACAAAATTCAACTAATCAACTCATGTGGCTAGATCAGAAGCTATATGTATTTTTTTTAGCTTTTGCATGTTTTAAAGATTTTAAAATCTATCAAATGGATGTTAAAAGTGCTTTCTTAAATGGTTTTCAAAATAAAGAAGTTTATGTTAAACAATCTCTCAGTTTTGAAGATAAAAAATTTCTAAATCATATGTATAAACTCATTAAAGCCTTATATGGTTTGAAACAAGCTCCTAGAGCTTGGTATGAAAGGTTAAGTGAATTTTTATTGAAAAATAATTTTGATAGGGGAAGTGTTGACAAAATCTTATTTATAAAAATCAAAGGAGAAGATATTCTAGTTGTTCAAATTTATGTTGATGTTATTATTTTTGGTAGAACAAATGAATCCATGTGCGATGATTTTTCAAATCTTACGAAAAGTGAATTTGAAATGAGTTTGATGAGAGAGCTAAACTTCTTTTTAGATTTACAAATAAAACAAACTAATGATGAATTTATGTCTCTCAATCAAAGTATGTAAAAGATCTTTTGAAAAGATTTAAGCTTTTAGAAAGAAAACATATGGATACTTCTATGAGTTCTTCCACCTCTTTAGACAAAGAGGCATAATAGGATCATTGTTGTATTTGATTGCATCTCGACTAAATATTCTCTATAGTGTCTGTGTTTGTTCAAGATTCCAAGCTCATCCTAAAGAATAGCATTTAATAGCCATAAAAGGAATAGAGGAATGCCAAACTTGGGTTTATTTTATCCCAAATATGGTAGTTTTGATGTAAAAGGCTATTTTGATACTGATTATAGAGGATGTAAGGCTGATAGAAAAAGTACGAGTGACATGTGTTATTTCATTGATAATACATTGGTATCACTGTGAACCCTGTTCTTTAAGTTTATAGGCATTATAGTAAATCCCTTATGCAATTGCATACACGTTATTATATGTAGATCATAAATTAGAGGGTATATTAGCTTGAAATCACTTTTAAGGAGGTGTGTGATAAAGAATAATAAGTTAATGAGAAAAAACTAAAATTTTGACCCGAAAATCATCTTTAATTGAAAAAAGTTCCTATTGTTTTTGTAGAGTTCAAATAAAGCTTTTCATTGATATATTATGGATTTCGTGTGGATGTTTGGATAAAAAGTTATGGCTATTTAAAGTAATAGTCCACATTTGTGAAAAAGGAAAGAAAGTATTAATACATATGAGTTGAAGTATCAATACTTGATGATGGAGGAGTGAAAGTATCAATACATTGCCCAGAAGTATCAATACTTTGACATGTAAATTTGCATCATAATATGTCTAAGACAAGAGAATATCAATACTTTGTAGGAAGTATCGATACTTAGGCGTGCAAGTATCGCTGAGTTATGTCAGCGCAAAAAGTATCGATACTCTGTGAACTATAGTGAACAATAAAATCAAAGTATTGATACTTTAAGGAGAAAGTATCGATATTCTATAGTTATGATGAACAGTAAAGTTAAAATTATCGATACTTTGAAGAGAAAGTATCGATACTCAGAGCTACAGTGAACAGTGAAGGACGAAGTATTGATACTTTGGGAAAAGTATCGATACTCTAGGACACAGACACAAACAAACTTGGAACCTAAATTTTGACAGAAAGTATCGATACTTTGGGAAAAGTATCGATACTTTTAACGTAACAAAATTGTGTAGTCTATATTTTGAGCAAAAGTATAGATACTTTGAGGAACGTATAGATACTTTGAATGTAACAAGACACTACTTGGATAAAAGTATCGATACTTGAATTAAAAGTATCAACACTTGGATGTGTGGACAAGCCTAAAAACCATTTTTTAACCAAACTATCGATACTTGGAGAAGAAGTATCGACATTTGGAGACATGTCAAAATTTTAGTATGATTTCAGAGGATATTTTTGTCATTTGAATGCTCTATATATAAATACGACAGAGGCTCATCTTCCTTATTCTCTTTCTTCCTCCCTGTCTATAACTTTTCTCTTCATTCTTTGTTCAAACTTTTTCACACTCAAATCTCTTTTAACCTCAAACATTTTTCATAGAATAACCTTAGAATCAACACCCGAGCTCAAAAACACCATTTAATCAAAGTTTTGCTCGATAATTCAAGAGGAATCAAAAGAAAAGGGTCATGGGTAAACAGTAATTGAAAAAAAGAATCAAGCAATGAGGGATTTAAAACACATCTACTAGATGGGGTAAGTACACCCCTTGGCTTATTTGTCTATGTTGAGTTATCTTTTAGTATGAATTAAGAAAAAGAGTAGTTAGATTTACTATTCTCAAAAACCCTAGATTTGGGGCATAATTTAATCTATCAATTTGATTGAAAAATTTGAGTGTTTAAGTGTATTGTGCTGTTAAAAAGATGATGAATGAACCAGTGTGAAGTGAGAATGTGAACAGCCAGAGGGGTGGTTGTGTAGAGAGAGAGAGAGAGAAAGAGAAATAACCTCAGAATAAAAAAGATCATGATGATAGTCACATTATTATCATATGCATCATGCATTTCTTAGCATGAGTAGACTATATGAAGGGGTACTAAATTTTATGGTTATGTATGTAGGCTCAAAAGCTACGCCTAGAGTATCTCTGATGCGAGGAAGATATCGAGCGAGCGCTTCTTCATCTCAATGTGCGTGATATTATCTTTATTTTTATCTCCTTTAAATGTTATTTGAAAATTTTTATATGCATTTATATGCTTCGAAATGATAGAATATGTGTGTATTTGTGTATAAGCATATTGAAGAGGCAATGGATATTGTTGTATAGTGACCAGGATGGTCCTTTGTTTGTAATAGAATTAGGTGATATTATGATATGTTTGTTACTATAAATTTAAGGTCGGATGTCAATTATGAATATTTTTCCTTGATAATGTTATATGAATTATGGCATAATTTGAATATGCTTGATAGCTGGTGTGCCTTTGCTTTTATTTGACCTTGTGTGCTGTTAGATATTAATTTTGGCCTTGTGTACCATTATGTATTATTTTTGGCCTTGTGTGTCATTGAGATTTGTTTTACTATTTTGGCCTTGTGAGCCATTAATGATGATTTTGGCCCTTGTGAGCCATTGGTGATGATTTTGGCCTTGTGTGCTATAGTTATATGGTTTTGGCCTTGTGAGCAATCGATGTTGACTTTATGGCCTTGTGTGCCACTACATTTGATTTGATGTGGGGAAGAATTAGAATACAGCTCAAGATAGAGTGGGTGAAATCCAATAGACCCAAGAGTGAGGGTTGGCCATGCAGCTCGAAGTAGAGTAGGTGGAATCCAATAGACTCCTGAATGGATTGACCATACAGTCTAAGATGGGATGGATAAAATTCATCATTCTGATATTATTTAGCATGCTACTTATACACAAATACGAGTATACTTTTCCTTGCCGATTTCAAATCAGTCATACAACTTGAAAGAGAGTAAATATGATCTTACAGACCAATAAAAGACTTTATATTAAAATTTTCATGACATTTTCGCCATAGTTCTTTATGCTACATACTATCTTGTCAATTTTATTTTATTATTGCATTTATTAAGTACTCACTGAATATTTTTCCAAATATTCACCCCTCACTCCCTATTTTAGGTTAATATAGTTGTGTGCGGGCATAGAATAGCTGATCAGAGATTTTAGCAATATTTTTAGGTTCTTGACTCATATTTCAGCAGTATAGTCCACTAAATAGAACTAATGTAATAATAAATTTTGATTTTCTGTATTTTGCTTGGTAGAGATTTTATTGTAGTAATTTATTTTGAAACAAATATTTAATGTAATAAGTTGTATGGATATACATATAGCTTGAATGTATTTGAAAATCTGTTATATTCGGTTTATATTTGAAAATAGATTCTAATACCTTGTGTGTCCTAGGAATGTATTCTAATTAATAGAATGTATTTCTTGAATTCTCGGTGATTGCAACATTACCAATTTCTAGGGTTGGGACATGACAATTTTATTGGTATCAATGCTTTTGGTTTTTATAACTTCTCCTTTTTATTTTCCTTGATTTCAATTCTTTAGGATTTCTAAATGGTTAGGAAGTTTAATAAAATTTATTGTCAATTGACCATAGATTGAGTCGAGTCAAGTTATAATTTATTAATTTAATATGATAAAATTGAATGATTATTATGTAAAGATGCTACCACGACCTGAGAGGGAGAGGGAGAGGGGTAGATCTCGGAATAATATAGCGATTCAAGATGATCAGGAAGCCTAATCTTATGCTCCACCTTTTGCTTTTAATGATAAGCAAGTTCCTATGGATCCTCCACTATAGATGTAGAATCTTGAAGGAAATACTCACTTTTCTTGGTCACAGGAGAACTGGAATACATTTATAGCATTTATGAGTGCACAGAATTTGATACCAAACCCGACTCAAGCCCAAGCTGAATCTTCTTAGCCAGTGCAAAAATTATCCAAGTTGATTAAAAAAGTAAGACAACTTGAAAGTGTCTCATTCTGTAGAATTACTAATGTCTTAAAAGCAAGTAGATGGTTGAAGACTATGCAACAGAATATGAATGATATAGATCTACCAGATAAAGAAAAACTGACAATGGCTACCAAAATGCTTGAGTAGAGTACTGCAACTTGGTGGCAGAATATATCATTAAAGTTAAGTGATAAGTCTACTTGGTCAGATTTTCACAGGGTCTATCAAGAGAAGTACTTTACTCATTTTCATAATAATCAAAAAAGACAGAAATTTATGAATTTAAGGTAGATGAGTTGCACAGTAGTGGATTATGAGATTTAGATGAGATAGTTAGTAGAGTTTGTTTTAAAATTTGTCAATGGGAAAACTTTATATGCTAAGTTTGAGACTAGACTGAATTTATAGATCAGAGATAGGATGCCAATGACAAGCAAGCAGAGCTATGAAAAGGTAGTGCAATTATCTTTTCGAGTGGAGTCATTGATTGGATAAAGAAAATCCAAGGCTGGATTTCAGAAAAGAAAGGATCTTAGTATTTCAGTGGGTAAATCTTCGAAAAAGAGACTCAATAATGGATCCTCTAATGGCTATTTGATGAGTCTTGGTGTTACTTCTGCTTTCGGATAAACTCGATCAGGAAAGAAATCATTTTAACAGAGACAATGCCCTAATTGTTGTTAGAGATATGCCCTAGAACCAATTGTTTCATATTGTTCGGGCTGTCACCATATTGTATATATATTACGAATATTAATTGTAAATTTGTTTACAATTAATAAACAACATTAGTTATATCATTTTCCATTCCATTAGTTGCGATATTAATTGATAATTTGATTATAAATGCAAAATGAGATCCCGTGATGTTATTATGTGTCAAGACTCTATCTACAATGTGTTGTGGATATGGGTACAGAGTTTATGATTTGAATACATCCAAATAAGTTCCCAGTTGAGGTAATGTCATTAGGGACGATGACATTGCATGACTGGCATGTTTT
>JAVXUL010098413.1:0-20497 GCA_035590515.1 Trichilia minutiflora | reverse complement strand
AATACATCGAAAAAAATTCAGAATCATCTATGGATTCTTTTGTGATTATAAGTTGTTAATTATTTATTGATTGTGCTGATTTTACAATTAATTAAAGTTTAATATCATACAAAGATTCCTAATTCAAATATATTTATATCCCTATTTGAGATCATCATTTTTTCTTAATTATTCAAGGTCATTGGATTTTTTTAATGAACAGTTACCACGTGTTAAGAAGATAAGTTGTATTGTAGTTCGAAGAATATTGAGTTTTATGATTTTTCCTTAAAACTTTTACTCATACACAGTTGTAAACATTCTTAAATCCTAAGAAATAATATTTCTCTCATGAGAAAATCTTTCAAGATAGAGAAGCAGACTGTTATGTACGTGCAAATTACAAAGAGTTGACATGTGCTATATATAACTATCAATATTTGCTCTCTTAGAATTTGCATCATTTGTTTTACTAGTACTGATAGAAGTTCAGATTCTGAGTTTTTGAGAATAGAGTTTCTTAAATTTATTTCATTGTTGCCATAATATAAATTTAACGAAGATTCAAATAGCCGAGATATTTCTCTTCCGTATTTTTTTTTTAAACAATGGCTCAAAGCCACGAGACATTTTTAACCAGAAGTTAGGTTTTTTTTTTTTTTTTTGAAATGCATAGGAATAATTTATTTATAATAATGATGAACGCACCACCAACTCTCCAACCACCAAAGAGAAGCAAAGGAACAAAACCCCCAAATCTCACAAAACCTCCCCCAAAATAATACAAAACCACTTAAAGGATAGCCGAAAAAACGCTCAGGACAGCAAGAACATCCAAACTCTACAGCACTGTATCTACAAAGCAAACATCCAATCACTGTAACCTGATAGATGAGAATACATATGACAGCAAGAGCATGGAACAACCAAAGCGGGAAGCAGTACCAGTACCAGGATCACAGAAAACTACAGCACGGAGATAAGAATACAATCTAGCAGCACAACAACTAGACTAGAAGAAATAGATACATCAGCTCAACCCCAAGATGCAAACCCAATTAGCAGCAACAAAACACCCATGGCAACAACAAAATAAAGGCAAAGGCCGCCAATAATACAGAGCTTAATAACCAGCAGCAATCAAACAAGCACCAGCTCATTCTCATCCACACAACCCAGCCACCTACTACCCACTTAAGCAAAGCCATAACATACTCGGAAGGTAAACACTAACAACAGCCACCTTAAAACAATGCCAGGACAAAATAACAACACTATGACAATAGCCGGCATAAGAAGAAGGCAGCAAACGAAAGACTCTAACACAACAACAGCAGTTAAGAAATCAATCAGCAAAAATAACTCCCATTGTATCAGCATAAGGAAAGCATAAGCATCCAATAATAGAGATCAAAGGCAATAGGAATAACCTTCAGGAAGCATTCCAATAGCTTAAAGACCAGCTGCAAAAACATCAGAAACCATCAGAAATTCCAACAGAAGCCACCCCATAATACCAACAGAAATTAGTATAAACTCTTCCAGATCAGCCATTGCTCCAAGAACAAATTAACAAAAATGAACTGCAGCAGCCAAGCCCAAATATCACAAATTGATCTCCCAATCATCACAGCTTTGGAAACCCACCAACGAACATCAGCAGAAGGAAGGCAACAGCATCCAATAATAGGAATCAAGAGCAATGGGAAGAACCATCAGGAAGCAATCCAGTAGCTTAAAGACCAGCTACACAAACATAAGAAACCTTCAGTAATTCCAACAGAAGGCCCCATAACCGAAAGACTCATCCAGATCAGCCTATTCTTCAAGGAAAAATTCACAAGTAGGACTGCAGCAGCCAATCCCAAATACAGATCACAGCACCGGCACAGAAAAAAGTTTACCCATCCATCACCCATGCATCCAAATTCACTGCCCTGTTAACTCCCAACTTAACAAGAGAATCCGCAAGAAAATTTGATTCCCTTCTTCTGAAGACTATAGATATATTATCCAAAGACCGCCAGATATTTTGTATGTCATTAATAATGTAATTATACTTCCACACAGCAACTTCGTTTCCCACTAACCACGCAACAGCAGAAAATGAATCACTTTCAATCTCAACACCATTAATGTTCAGATGACTCTCCTTTAAAACTTCAAAGGCCTTTAAAATTGCCTTTAGCTTTGCTCCGTTAGAGTCCATAATCCCCACATTACATGAAAATATATAAACAATCATACCTTCATGATCTCATAGACACCTAGCATTATTTTATTATATTATACTTTATATTTACCTTAAAATGTACTAGATAAAAGATTAAAAGGATTTAATATTTCAGTTCTAAGAGATTGAAAGCTTAAAATGAAGGAAATTTCAGGAGAAAAACAAAGAGGAGGAGCTTGTTAAAAATGTTAAGTTAAATGTCACATGCTTCTTATAATGTAGAAGTGCTTTAATAAGCCAATCCCACGTTAATTGTGACCATAATTTTGATTATGGGATCGGAAGTGGCAATTGATTAGGCAACAAATATAGAATCAACGGCTGTCCCCCATTGGCAAACAATTGGCACTAAAATTTATTTTAAATTTGAAAAATTAAAAAGTAATGCCATGTGTCATATCCTTGTATAAGTAATTAAGAGCCCATTGTGCATGCTACACAAAATTCACCACCATAACAATCGAAATTGGAAGCAAATGAAATCATTGATTCTATATTGCCTTAGCTATAAAAGTCTAAGCTACATCTATTTGAATTACGTGCAAATTGGCTTCTAGAAAAAGAGCTTGTTAAAATTAAGCTCTGGAAGATAAAATGGGTTTGGGAGCTACAAAGTTCTAAGACAAAGATAGATTATAAGTATACATGTAAAGAAAAACTAACCCACTATATATCATTTTTGACCATTTTGCTTGAAGGAAAAAACAATAAAGCAAGGCAATTGAAATAAAACAAATTAACCCATTTGGTCGCATGTATTAAAATGTATTTTTTTGGCTAATTATTTATTTATGTGTGTGTGAGGGAAATTTTGAAATTTTTTTGTCTTCTTGTCTTATATGGTAAGAAGAGAGAGAGAGAGAGAGAGAGAGAGAGAGAGAGAGAAGTGTAGGTGGGAAATTTGATTTAGTGTTGACTTAGATGTGTATAGTCATGGATTTGATTGGTTCAAGCAAGGATATCAATTTTAAAAGAATTCTCAATAACATTCAATATCAACCCTACCACTTAACTTCATCGTGGGGATGCTCGTATAGATCTTGTTAATTTTCTAGCATTATTTTAATTACTTATTTATCATCAATATTAATTGCAATCGTATTTAAAGTAAACGAAAATAAACTAAAATAAAAAAAAAGGTTTCTAAGATATAGTTTAAAAAAATTAGATGTAAAAAAGCAATTTGATTAAACTTCTTATACACACACACACACACACGAACTTAATATTTAATCATTTTATTAGGCACCCTAATAACCTACTCTTGACTTGTATGCTTTTGAATGAATGAAATTAAAACTCAAAACTCAAGCCAGAACTTCTAGTTGCTCAACTCATTTGGTTGTCTTATCAACAAGAAGATGGGAATGGGCGTTTAGAACTGCGATTTTAACTGCCGTCAAAGCCCATGTTTAACCAATGCAAAATAACAATAATTCGTGAAAAAAAAAAAATTCGATTCAATGTTTGCCACGAACCAACTATGGAGTTGTAGGAAAAAACCGACCCGTTCAATTGTTCTTCGATTAATTATTGTACTTTAATTTGTAAACGTGGCATTTTCTTATTGGAAGTATTGGCCAATAAACAAATATAAAAAATAATAAAATATTGAAACTGTTGGTGCTACTCGTGTTGCCCACTATTTTTGATCTCGTCATCAACTATTCAAATTCATGTACCCATCGTCACTTTCAATCCATTATAGATATTACCATTTGGTTGGTTAGATGTCACCCATCACATTTTCTTCACTTAAAAATTAATAAAAATTTAAATGCATATTATTATTATTTGACAAAATTTATGTTTAAGATAAATTATTTTTATATTGATAAAAAAGAAAACATTACCCTTTTCAAATAAGAACAGAGATGAACATACGGCTTAGTTATTAATGAGTGTTCCTCTAATATATACTTATTTTTAGCATAAATTTATATTTTAAAAATATAAAAATCACTTTTTTGTTCATGTGAAAGGGAAAATAAAACATCTACTACATATATGAGACTATTAATGAGTAATCCTACAAAATATATTTATTCAGTGGAAATTGGAATTTTAAAATTAGGTACATTGAAATGTATAAAATAACAAAAGAAGAAGAAGAAGAAGAATAATAACAACAACAAAAAAGTTAGCCTCCTGCTCGAATATTGAATCGAAATAAGAGTAAGAGAGTATCGAGAACTATCCATAGATCGGTTTAAATAGAATTGATTGTTTTTATATTGTGTGGGTTAAGTGTATGGTCAACAGTTCGATTCACCTTGGTCTCCATTATTTCAAAGATTAATTTAATAAAACTGATTTAACTGACATAATTAGAATATCCCAAATTATTAAAAAAAAAAGAGAGAGTTCCGAAGATAACATTATATACATACATTTTGTATGGAGGCAAAACCAACAAAATGTATTTTATTTTGTCGGGCGATATGTTATTGTTTTGTTGCAACAGACAAATTAATCGTATTTTAATTTCTTATTGCCAGTATGATAATTAAATGAAATCAGTTAAACTGGCCTACCTGAATGGATTAGGACCTCAAATAATTCCCATTAATTAACGTTAAATAATCCTTTCTATTAAACAATAATAGATTTTTTCTGTAGTAGTTATTACGTAAATGGCTCGTTTAACAAATATTTCAACATCCGTTTTACATAAAACAGATGATCAATTTATTGGACGCACCGGCCACCACTATATATAATGACTTGTACATAATTTAATAAAATAATAAGCATATATAATTAATTTCCCATACGTTAATATACTGTCCATTGAAATTAACCACATCATCTCCACCTACTTCTTTACAATTATCTGCATGATTTATAGATTAAAAGGAATTATATTTGGTGGTAATTTAATTTTTTCTTCCATCCTCAGAAAGAAAGAAATTATGTATTTGAACCCCCCTCAAATACCATCTTGATTGTATTGTATATTCTATATCTAAAACATCATATTTTATTTATAAAATATCCCTTTCGGACATTCGAATTTCATAGCGCAAATTTATAAAATTCAGCAATTATTTATACCAAAAAAAATGCTAATTTGCTATAATTAATTTTATTTTTTATTAGAGTAATTCAATATTGAATTACACGAAAATTTATATTTTAAAAAGTGTGAGCGTTAATTTAAACTTAATTTTTTTTTTATATTATTCGAATTCAAATAAATTTAAAACCGAATTAATAGATATAATTAATCATGTGAGAGCTTTACTTAGTTACGTAACCTAAGTTTTTGTGTAAAGTGATTAATTTAAAGGAAATTATTGGTCATCTATGTGTATGTATGTATATATATACACTTTAGTTTCAACTTTGGACTAAAGGAAGAAAGATACGGTCGGTTTATTTTAAAAAAGATATCCATTATGGTGATAAACCTTACTTAAACAAAGTTAAGTCCACGCACCCACTTTAGAATTGGCAGAGATCAGATGATTCACAAGCAGCCAGATAAAAATATTCAGCCTAGTAACTATGCATTGCAGTTGCTCTCTCTCTCTCTAAGAAACATATCACGCATGGATGAACAGAAACAGCATTAAAATTTGCCGAAAGAAAAAGAAAAGGGAAAATACTGTGGAAACACGTGCAAACAGACCCAATAATTTCTCAGTGATAGTAGTATTTTTGTTAACTAAACTACAGCAAAACTGGAAAGTCTTGGTTGATAAGTGATGCGCCAGAGTTGGTTATATCATATTATTTTACATATTAAAAATTAATTAATATTTAAAACTTTGGTACTGATTAGAATTCTTCAAATCTTATAGATTTATAATAAGTGAAATAATACAGTTCAAAACTCAAGAAGCTGGAATATAATTTGACATTTTCTAATATTATTTATAATTTTTTATTGAGTCAATTGACCTGCATATTCACCACCAATTATTATCCTTGTTTTATCATCAAATCCAGATCTTTCTGTACTGCAATAGTATCGGCACATAATTTGCTTTACAATTCTCTGAAGCAGCTGCTATCTTTTGACTCTTATCCAAAAAATGTTACGCATTTCAGATTTCTTAACAGGTGTCATTTGCGTTAGCAAATTCAATAGTGTTATAAGGTCAATGTTCAAAAAAGAACTGACACACTTATATAATAATAATCTTGGTGTATATTGGGGTGGGGAAGCCATGGAATAATTTTTTTTATTTTATTTTAAAGATTTTGGTAACCGGTAAAGAAAATAATTTTCTGATTAGCACCTAAATTGACATGATTGGAATTTGAAGAAAATTTTTCAGAAGTATTATTAAAGCAATTGAAATTGAATTATCTCTTAAAACACAATTAAGTGCAACAAGTTTAGTGGAATTAATGTTCCGCTCTTTGAGTCGCACATCTAGCATTAAGTTGACGAATAGTTAACATTTTTTTAATTCCCTTCTCATTTATTTATTTTTAACAATAGTTTTATTTTACAGTAATCCTAATATTTTCTCAATTATGTTGGTAAGCAGCAAAATGGGAGTCAAGTAATAAGGAGTGCTGACAAGCCACTAAAACTGAGTCAACTCGACCAGGAGGGGGAACGAGTTTAATGAAAAAATCGGCAACGCGGAATTGCAAGATAACAATATAAATATGAGGCTATCCCACTTGGTAATTTTGTCTCAAAATCACAAGAGAAGTCTCTTGAAAGCTTGTGAAGAGTGAAATTCATAGCTTTTGGCCTATACAACAAGTGATATTATTAAAGTCAGAATATACAGACAGAAAGCTGCAAATGTTAATGGATAGTGTGGAGAAGACAAGGAACTTGAAACGAGATTCGATGTTGTCTGAAAATAACATTGCTGAAGAAACAGCTGTTGACTGGAGAGGAAGACCATGCAAAGCTAACAAACATGGAGGAATGACTGCTGCTGCTTTTGTTCTTGGTCTGTCTGTCTGTCTCTCTCTCTCTTTTATAATTTCTTTCCATTTCTGCATGGCTTGCATATTCTTTTGCACTTGAGATTTGTATTAATTTGTTTTGGTTTGTGGATGTATGTATATTACAGGACTTCAAGCATTTGAAATGATGGCAATTGCAGCTGTGGGAAACAATCTAATTACTTATGTTTTCAATGAAATGCATTTTCCTTTATCAAAATCTGCAAATATTGTCACAAACTTTATAGGAACGGTTTTTCTCCTCTCTCTCTTTGGTGGGTTCCTTTCAGATTCTTATCTTGGTAGCTTTTGGACAATGTTGATCTTTGGCTTTGTTGAACTCTCTGTGAGTCATAATAATTTTCTGTTTGCTTTCCAGCCCATTTTAATATATATTTTTTTTCATATCGTAGATTCTTGTCTCCCTTGTAATCTCTTACGTTTTGTTCTATTGGCATGTTATAAAATTCAACTGTTTTTTCTTCTTCTTTTTTTTTCATTTTTTTCATTAGGGTTTTATATTGCTTTCTGTTCAAGCTCATCTCCCACAATTAAAGCCACCTCACTGCAACATGTTGTCAAATCATGGAAGCAAAGAAGATAAGAATATTTGTGAGGAAGCAAAGGGTTACAAAGCTTTGATATTTTATGTTGCACTTTACTTGGTAGCCTTAGGCAGTGGTTGCTTAAAACCTAATATAATTTCTCTTGGAGCTGATCAATTCGAAAGTAAAAGATCCAAGAAGCTGTCAACGTACTTCAATGTTGCATACTTTGCTTTCTGTACTGGAGAGCTTATTGCCCTTACTGTTCTTGTTTGGGTCCAAACTCATTCCGGAATGGATGTCGGTTTCGGCATCTCGGCGGCCGCTATGGTTATGGGATTAATCAGCTTGATTTCGGGTTCTTTTGTTTATCGGAATAAACCACCTCGAGGAAGCATTTTCACCCCAATTACCCAAGTAAAAAACATCAATTTTATATTAATTAATTTCTCCTTATTATATAATTCAAAGTTTTCTTTCTCTAGGTTCTTTTATCTCCACATTTGATGAGTTATCTTTTTATTTTTATAAATAATTTTGCCTTTAACATCAATAATTTCTTATTTTAAAGAAGGAAAAGTTAATTTTTTTATATTAATTTATTGAAGCTTATGTTTCTCTTTTTTGCCGACCATAAGAGATTTTCTTTTTGCCGATCTTTTACCTACGATTTAATGTTGTCTGATTCAAATTCCTTTTTGTAAGAATTAAATTATTATTATTATTATTTCTTTTTTGCATACTTCAGGTTCTATATGTGGCTCATTTTAAAGCAATTACAATATTCAACCCATTTTTTAATGGATGAATTATAGAAATTAGCTAAATGAACAGAAGATATGATTCCTTTTTTGCCTCTGCTTATTTATTAAAATACCAAAGAAAAAGGTTATATCTGTTTAATACATCCCTTAGATTAATGCTTTAAATTCCTTTTTTTTTTTCTCTCCATTACAATCTTAATACATACAGCTTTCTATTTCCTTTTTCATTGTTAATCTGTTTTTATTTTTCTTCTCAACAGGTTTTTGTTGCCGCAATAACAAAAAGAAAGCAAATTTGCCCATCAAACACTGAAATGCTCCATGGAAGCCAAATTAATATTGCTCCAAACAGCATTTTAGCCACCACACCTAACCCCAGAAGCCTCCTCCATACGGAAAAGTTCAGGTGGGGTATTTTTTTTTAATTGTTATTATTTTAAAGCCAACAATTTAATTTTCACTTAGATATTTCCAGCAAAAAGTTGAATTTATAAAGTTATTTTAAAAGTATATACATTATTATTAGTTTTCTTGGAAAAGCTACATTTGTGATTTTAGTACAATTTTGTCAGCATGATTTTGTATTTGAATCTCTATCACATTAAAAATTTCAGACAGGTTTAATTTTAACATTAAGTTGTATTGTACATGAATATTGCAGATTTCTTGATAAAGCTTGCATCAAAGTTCAAGATGGAGTAAATGAGAGTCCATGGAGATTATGTACTGTGACACAAGTTGAGCAAGTGAAGATAATCATTTCTGTTGTTCCCATATTTGCTTGCACAATAATTTTCAATACAATTTTAGCTCAGCTTCAGACATTTTCAGTCCAACAAGGGAGTACAATGAACACAAAGATCACCGAAAATTTCCAAATCCCTCCAGCTTCTCTTCAAGCAATCCCATACATCTTGCTAATCCTTGTTGTTCCATTATACGAAACTGTTTTCGTCCCGACTGCAAGAAGAATCACCAGAAAAGAATCAGGGATTTCTCCTCTACAAAGGGTAGGGACTGGACTCTTTATTGCAACTTTCTCGATGGTTGCAGCTGCACTAGTCGAGAAAAAGAGAAGAACTTCAGCTTTGCATTCGAAGCAAATTCTTTCTATCTTTTGGATTGCTCCCCAATTCCTCATATTTGGTCTTTCAGAAATGTTCACAGCTGTAGGACTCATAGAATTCTTCTACAAACAATCAGTAGAAGGGATGCAATCATTTTTAACAGCCATGACTTACTGCTCCTATTCATTTGGTTTCTACCTGAGCTCTCTTCTGGTTTCACTTGTCAACAAAATTACTTCTTCTTCCTCTGATAATGGTTGGCTGAGCGAAAATGATATCAGCAAAGATAAACTTGATTATTTCTATTGGCTTTTAGCAGCACTTAGCCTCATCAATTTTTTTAACTATCTTTTCTGGTCTAGATGGTATTCTTCAAACCCATCTCTATCAGCTACTAGTAATACTACACCACATGAATCTAATGGAGAAGAAGACTTGGAAATCCAAAACAGCCCGAAACATAATCTGAGAGATGATGATCAGAACACTATGTAATGATTATTTTCTTTTGAAATCTATATGTATATGCTACTTTTATATTGTATTTGTGATAAAAGCAAGACCCTAGGGGAATGAACATGAGAATCTTAGACCCACTTTGTGTACCAAGATGGTAGCTAGGTCAATATAAAACCTTAGTGTTGTAGTATTTTTGTTCACTTTTTTTTTTGTGGGTTTTATAATAATTGACCTATTTTATGTGGACTATTATTATTCCCATCAACCACTAGATTCAATACATATCCTTTCGTCACTTAATTCATCTCTCTCTCACTTTAAATTTGTTGGTGCTTTTTGTGCTTCGTATTTTAGTCAAAGAAACTAGTATGTGCAATCAAAGCAAAAAGTGTTTTCTCTCTCTTAGATTTTGCTTTGATATTTGAAGAAACATGTCCCATACATGTTTGTGATGTTGTCCTCAGTTGTTGTGTGAAGTGCTCGTCTCAATAGTTATCTCCTCTTCCTGCCCCTACCGGCTTCAAAAGGAAAGTGATTTTGATCATAATTTTTTTTTTACTTTTATAATTAAAAATATTTAGATTTCGTCTCGATTTATGTGTTTTATCTAACTAATTTTTAAGAAGATATTAATTGAATAGAGCAATACTCAAGTATCTCACTTAAATAAAGAGTAGTTAATTAAAATCAAATTCAAGATATACACTCAAATCACATATCTCAAAATTAATCATTTACCATCAAATTAGACCCGTGAGTGATGAGATCATAATTTTCACTCATAACTTTGTTAAAAGAATTTCACATGGTCCCCGTAAGGAGCAACCTTTACCAACGTAGATGACCCCAATGCTCTTCAAAAAGGAAATGATGGCTCAAACACCAAATATATTGATAGAGTAGTTTAACCCACGAGCACTACCACCCTTACTACTTAGTACAAGATTTTTCAATAGTTTGTCTATAAACACCTTCTTTAATTCTAGAAAAATCTTGAATGGGACAACAACCTTTATCAATGAAATCATGTAATATATTTACTTCAAAGGTCATGAATTTTTTTTAAAGGCAAATACATATTTAATATAAATTTATGGAATTAACCTATAGACAAAGAAATTCTTGTTAAAAAATTATAAGAAGGATGATCATATGGTAACTCAATTATTTCATTCCAAAAGAGTCAACATATAAATTAAAAATGGTAATATCTTATGTTAAATATATCCTTATAAAGATACTTGTAAGGTCAAATTTATTTTGATATTATATTAAATAATTATTTAATCTAAAAATTTAAATTTTAAAGTTATAAAAAATTAATAATAATATTTAAATTTAAATTGACGAGTAATAATTAAAAATAATAACTTCGTAGGCCAATGCAAATGATTGAAATTAGTACAATTTTTTTCATAAAAAAATATAAAATATAGAATACATAGTGGGTCGTCAGTGGGTCTGCTTAGGCCCAAGATCAAAACCAAGCCCAAACCCAATGCACTAGTCATCTTCATTGCAGAAGAATCAAAATATCGTACTGTAAATTTTACCGAAGCTGGAAGAAGCAGAAGAATGGAGCATCAGCGTAATCACAACAATCATTAATAATGAATCATTGGGAAGAATACAAAGAGATTCAGGGAAAGAGTTTTTCGTTTCTGGACAATTATTCCAGATTCATTAAACGCGTCAAACCTCTGACGTCGACGAATTCATCGCTTTCGATACCGTTCATGATCCTAAGTAACCTCCTTATCTTGCATTTACATTTTTATTTGATTATTTTGTCGTTTTATTTGGTCTTTTTGAGGAATATAATGCGGACAATGTCTTTTGTGTAAATGTCTAGAACAAGTCTAAGACAGAGAGATTAGGCATTTGGGTCTTTTATAAACTATTTAGAACAAGGAAAATAAGTGAGAGAAGTTATTGAGAAGCAATAAAGTAATGGAAAATTGTTGAAGGACAATTTTCTGAGAGATTCCTGAATTTGCAGAAAACAATGTATAAAGAGCTCATATTTATGCATTCTGTTGTTGATTGAAATGTAGTGGATGATCAATGTATTGATGTTTCATATTAACTACTCATGATACATGCCTGCTCTTTTTTTCTATGGAATTCTTAAATCTCTATTTTTTTGTTTCTCTTTGTCGGTTGAAGATCGCTAGGGAAGCTGTGAACTTTGCTGTCACTGAAAGTGTTATTGGAGCTTTGTGGACTGCAGGATTTGCCTGGAAATATTCAAGGAATTTACATGGTAAGTACTGCCGCTTCTTTTTAAGTGTCGCTGCCTTTGTACAGAAAATGTTTTGTTATGGTTTTCTAGTAATTATATGTTAGTTGCTTCTTGTTTCGATTATATCCTATATTTACTTGTCCTCCATTGAATTTCTTTGCAGTATGATGAAGAATATATAAATGCTATTTTGAATGAATAGTAAAATTTCCTTGCAGGTTATTGATCGGTAGTCTATTGAAGTATCTCCATCTTACTGCTTCTCACAATCTCACTGGATGCCTATGAATAAGTTTTCAATAACTTAGTTCAAGGTTTTTCTGTGTTGTAGACCTGCAAAGGCCTTTTATAATGCTAAAATATCTAATCAATGAAATTTGATGGCTCTATCTGTCTTGGTATTGTGAGCCTGTTTCCAGCTGAGTAGGTTGTGATGGAATAATATTGTTGCATTTATCACACATTCACAATTCGAAAGAGAGGTTTATAGGATGATGTAGTGATCTTCAGATAAAGAAACCAAGCTTATTTTATATAGAAATTTGAATTTCAATTTTTTTTCTGCTTGGTGCTAGTTACAGTCACATTTCCACACATGCTCATGGCATCTTGTGTTATCTGAGATCTGCATTTATATAAAGTGTCCAGGACCAACATAATGTGGTGGGAAAGAAGATCTTTACCTTAGCAAAGGTTGAAATTTTGTTCCCTTCTTCTATAATAATAAGGATTAAATACAAATACTTCCATGTTGAAAATTGAGTAAATGGTTGATTTACTTCTTCCTGGTGCTTCAATCTTCTTTCCTCTGATAGCAAATTGATCAAATGTGTAGACCCATAGCAGCAGTTGTTTTCATTTTTTGTTCATTAGTATAATAAGAGTATTACCATTTTATTCATGTTTATACATATTTCAAAATTTGTATTTGATGTGTTGTTGACAATACAAAATCATTATCACATTTATTAAATTATGTTAATAGAATTTATTTTTCATTTCTCTAACCATATTATTGAATTTTTGTCCTCTTCTTGACTAAGTTGAAGCTACACTATGACTATTATGTATATCAGATATTTCCAGATTTGATTACAATATTGGCTTACTATGGGCATTACGAATGATGTCACCCCAGCACCGCTTGATTTTGCATGCGTCGTTGTTCACATGAAAAGTAGCATTAAGATAACATAAAGCTATCCAAATATAAGAAACAGCCAAAATGGGACGTTATAAAGAGCTAACAAACCACAAAAATGCCAAAACTTTTTCTGGGTTGTGCTTACATTTGCCTGTTTCGTAGTTAGCCGTTTCAGAGAATAAAAAGACTTCCCTTGTACCTTTCACAATGAAATTTATATATATATATTCCCCAAACCCTCATAACTTTCTATATTGTCAAGAAAGAGAGTAAAATTCGATAAGTTTTGTTATCAATTCAAGTGGATGGGTAGCCGGAGGATGGTGAACGGACGTTTTGATCACCGGCTGTCATTTGCCGTCGTGATGTTGATGGTTATGATCTTCAGTAACTCAAATTTGGTTGTGGAATCACAGGTGGCTAGAGGAATGTTTGTGTTTGGAGATTCATTAGCTGATGTTGGTAACAACAATTATTTAGCGTCGATTGCTAAGTCCAATTATTATCCTTACGGAATTGATTTCGAACTTGGGCCGACTGGTAGATTTTCCAATGGCAAAACGTTTGTTGATATTATAGGTAACTTTTTATTATATCTATCATCCAAGTTGAAACCATTATTGTATATACAAGCACTCTTAAATAAAGGTCACACTATTTAAGACTGTTTTATTCTATTTAATAAGAAAATACTTTTTACCGACAATTTTATTAACTAATAATAATACATAATTACATATAAATAATTGTTTTTTTCCTTTTTATTAACAAATTATATTTTGGTTAGAAAATTTCCCATTAATTTCACAAAATTCTTGTCAATTTTCTTTGTAGGAAGGATGATAGGTATGCCTTACCCACCAGCCTTTGCAGATCCTAACACAAATGGAACTGGATTACTACAAGGTGTCAATTATGCTTCGGCTGGTGCAGGAATCCTCGACGAAACCGGCCAACATTTAGTAATTTGTTTATTCTTTTAATAAATTTTAAATAAATGTGAAGGTCTACAATAAAGAATTAATTCAACTGTTGTTCTTATACTGATGGAAAGTACATAATGAAATTTTTATTTCAGGGAGACAGGTATAGCTTGAGCCAGCAAGTGCTGAATTTTGAGAGCACATTGAATCAATTGAGACCCATGATGGGTGCAACCAATTTGACAAATTATTTGTCAAAATCCATAGCAATTATGGTGTTTGGAAGCAATGATTACATCAACAACTATCTCATGCCATCAATCTACTCTTCCAGTTGGATTTACGATCCTACACAATTTGCTAATCTTTTACTTAATCACTATGCACGACAAATTCTGGTAATTAATTTTCAATAGACTTGACTGGACATTCACGTAGTATTAATCTTGTATGATAGGAAAAAGTTATATTTTCGATTATTTTAAATTCTTTGGTGCATGCAGGCACTATATAGTGTAGGGTTAAGAAGATTCTTCTTGGCCGGAGTCGGACCTCTCGGTTGCATCCCTAACCAGAGATCTTCCGGCCAGGCACCACCGGGAAGATGTTATGATTACGTTAATCAGATCCTTGGTCCATACAATGAAGGGCTTAGATCACTCGTTGATCAACTCAACAAAAGACCTGGAGCAACATCTGTTTATGGAAACACTTATGGTGCAGTTGGTGACATTTTGAATAATCCTGCGACTTTTGGTAAGCAGGATTTATAATTTATAAGGGATAATATAGAATTATGATTTCAAAACAAACAAAGCAATGAGATGGAAACTACTTTTTGCAGGATTTAGTGTTTGGGATCGAGCTTGCTGTGGTCTTGGAAGAAACCAAGGGGAAATTACATGCGTTCCATTTGGAGTTCCTTGCATGAATAGAAATCAATATGTTTTCTGGGATGCATTCCATCCATCTGAAGCTGTGAACGGAATACTTGCCAGGAGGGCAGTTTACGGCTCCGCTCTCGATTGTTATCCGATGAATTTACTCAATATGACTTCTCATTGATAATCAATTGGAAGGAAGGAGAAGAAAATAAAGAAGAGAAAATAGGGGATTTTCTAGGTGGGTGTGTTTAATTTGTCGAGTTGTTTGTTTTTCTGATGTACCATTAATTTTTAAAAGTGATGTGCTTATATAATCAAATGGTGAAAACATATAATGATATTTGTTTTATTAGTCTGAATTAATTTTATGTTATCATCGTTAAAGCTTTTGATTATTATTATTTAAATAAAGTAATGAATATATATATATATATATATAAGAAAAGGAGCGTCTGATCCTGAAGTTTGATATATTAAACCTATTAATTTCAATAGTTTCAAAGATACTCCATTAAACCCATGATTTATTGGTGTAACAACTCTTATTAGTACATAGTAAATTAGGAAAAATAATCCACGTGTATTAAATATTAGATGACTTATCACAAATTTATTGAACAGTTTACTAAATTTATATAATATTAGCAATATCGCTGTAGTAAGACATGCAATCAAGAAAGAAATCATTCATTTCTTTTCTTTTTTAAAAGTCAAGTAGCTAGCTCGTAGATTTTTATGCTAGTTCTTTTACCAAATCTAGTACATTGAAAGATTCAGCCAAGTAGATTTTATTTCATTATAATATTACGGTTTAGCTTTGAATCAAATCGAATGACGTCTACCCTTAATGAAAAAAATTTTTTTGATAGTCAATCAAAACATTAGGTAAGTGTGAGTGTGGTAATTTCTTCTTGCGATCTTTTTCTTATTTAATAATTAATAAAACTAATATAAACTATTTTTTATATAATTAAGAGTAGATTAATCTATATTGAACTTAACAATGATCAATGAACAATATACGTTAAACGATATTAAAATATTACCAAAAAAATGTATAAATTTGTGAAGTAAGACAAAAATACATAATTCAAGTTGAAAATTTAGCAATATAAAATCTATGAATATAAATAGACTTTCTTAACAGGTCTTATATTTATATTTCAAAAATAACTCCGTCTTTCAATCATGTGATACTATGTTAGTTATATATAAATATATACGGATAAATAATATATCTGTCTAAAATATTATTACTCCCTAGCTATTAACCTCCACGTCCCATTTTTCATCTGCGTATAACATGCACAAGTAGCATTAAGGTACCCTTAAGGAAACAAAAAAGAGAAAAATTACATTTATTTTTGTTTATTTAATAAAAACTTAAGTGTTCTCTTCATTTTATTTATTTATTTATTTTAATTTGATAGAAGTGCGAAAGTTTGCCGAAAATATGGAGAGAATATACATAAGTCAAATATCCAAAACTGCATTGGATCATAAGTCCATTCTATTTATATATTAACTTACACTTGATATCTCAACAATTGTTTTAATAATCTCTCATATTAACAATTTTTTTTTTTAATATGAGTCTTTTTTATATTGGACTTTGAAAATATTCTGTTGATGGAATATATATCCTTATATGATTGATCATGTTACACTCTATGGATTGATGATGCTGAGGTATTTTTTATTTTCATAATTATAATTATATAAAAGCGCTTATTTTTATTGCTGATTGAATGAAACATATTTATTCTCTGGTTGTTGGGTTAAAAGGAGTGGTTTTAATTGTTTCTTCTTTAAATTTCTTTAATGGCGAACAGATTTATCGTGTGGTGGTGTTTAAAATTTTTTCTTCAATGGAGAAATTCTGAAGTTGTTGATTGAAATAATTCTGCAAAGTAAATTGCGGTAAATTTTGATGTTTTATGTGAATAAACATGTATTGTGCTTATTTCAAAGTAGCAATTAAAAATTGGGGTAGTTTGTGATCATTCTTATGAAAAAGGATTATTGAGGACGACTCGGTTCAAATCAAATCAATTAACCCTAGTTTTCATACTACATTGATCGATTTGTCTATGATTAATACAGTTAGGAGGAAAATATCGGACCGATACATGGATATTTTATCAGCAGGACACATGATAGTTGATCAGGTGGTCATCTCAGGTAGCCTTCACTCCAAGCATACTTCGTCTCAGGAATGTCATGATTTAGGGATTTCATCAGCCCAATCATCATTCGACTCAGGGATTTCATCGTCCCCAGGCAGCTTTCGTCCCAGGCATCCCGTGTCCCAGGAGTCTCATTGTCTCAGGCATTCTTCACCCCAGGTCTTTCATCATCCTAGGATTTTTATCATCTCAAGTTCGAGGAAAGATAGGGACTTCTTCTCAGGTTTTTCCGCAGTCATCAACAACACGTCTCAGATATCCAACAGTAGGGGCCTCAAACATCCCCGCCTCAGGATTCAGGATAACTTCTCAAAGAAAACCACCCCAGGTCAGGATTCTTCTATAGTTGGCTTACAAATGACCCTTGACCTGGGCACCAGTGGATATGTGTCCTCCTATTTAAAAATAGGAATGAGTGCTGATAGTAGGCCCACTATTGAGGTAGTCGCCCACCATAAATACGCCCGTCCTATCCTCTGACCATCTTCAGATGATGGGATGGTGTCAGGCCTGCAACCAATAGATATGTCAACAACGTTAATGAAATTCGACTACACACTGTCCCATGACAGATATCACATCATTTTCATTCTCCGATGTCTAGTCACTGTCAGGGGGGCACTATATAAAGGTAGCTTCTTCAACGAGTTAAGAACTTTTTGGGCTTTTGGAAGACTTGAGACTTTTTGATACTTTCTCATTCAACACTCTTCTCCTTCATCTTCGTTTGGGTAACATCTGCATTTAGCCTCTCTTTTCATATTTTTCCATTTCTAACTTCTTCTCTCTGCATTAGCCGAAAACAACACTTCTTTCCTTCATCTTTTTCTGACTTAGGCATCGGAGTTTTTCCGTTAGGAACCCTACCCAACGTTACTTCGAACTTATTACCATTTTTGCAAGCTTAGGAGGTGAAGCTTTGCCCAGAACAGTCACGCTTTCAGTTAACTTCCGATAGAAAAATCACTGTCTGGCAGCAGCCTCATCGCCTTCACATCTCACCAACTGAGTCATTCCACGTTGGTCACGAGAAGGATCCACGGATAATTCTTGCACCAATAACTGGCACCGTCTGTGAGAATCAAACAAAAAGCTATTGAAGCACCGTTTATGAAGGAAAGAAGGAGGACAAGCATTTTTCTGTAAGTTTTTAACTTAGAAAAAAGGGAACTTTGAGATGGCTAAAAGAAGGTAAGAGGATGAAGGTTCCAGCTCCAACAAAAGCACTGCTCATAGAGGAGGGAGACCTCCTGACCAGGGAGGGGCCTTGGTTAGAAGGTAGGCATACTGACAGATTCCTGACTAGCAGGGCTGAAGCATTGGAGAGGGAGCTCCTGGAGGTCAAGAAGCAGATGGCTAGGGACTGCGCCCTGATCAGGACAGTAACTCATTAACAAAAGGTGTCCAAGTTTTATAATTGAAAGGTTCGAACCCGCTCCTTCAGGGAAGGTGACCTTGTCTTCAGAAGGATCACCCTCAATACTCGAGTAGCCTTAAAAGGATCCCTGAGTGTTAATTAGGAAGGGCCGTATCAAATGGTCAAAGCCGTCAGGCCAGGAACTTACAAGCTAGCCCGATTAGACGGTAACATCCTGAATAAAGAGTGATATGTTGAGATGCTAAAGAGCTCCTCCTCAGGTTAGTTAAATTGTAAACTTACAACACTTCTTGTATCATTTGTTCCTTTATGAATAAAAAATGAAGTGTTCAAGCATGTCTCTTTAGCATATTCCTAAATTCTTTTGATTTGACTCTAAGGTTAACATTGGTTGTATACCCTAAAATCCCTTAACACTTGAAGTTTATTAAAATTCTATCCGTCCCAGGTACTGTAAGCCCTTAGGTCGGGATTAGGTATCCCATACGTCTAAGACCTAGTTTGTATTAAGGTGTGGTAAATCCTGACTGGATCAGATCTAGTAAATCCTATCCGTCCCAGGTACCGTAAGTCTTTAGGTCAAGATCAAGCATCCTATACGTCTAAGACCTGGTTTGTACTAAGACGTGATAAATCCTGATCGGGTCAAATACTCTAAGATTAAGGTTGGTTGTATGCCCTAAAATCTTTTAACACTTAGTAGTTTATTAAAATCCTAATCGTCCTAGGTGCCATAAACCCTTAGGTCTGGATCAGACATCCCATGCGACTAAGACCTCATTCATACTAAGGTGTGGTAAATCCTGATCGGGTCAGGTCCTCTAAGGTTAAGGTTGGCTGTATACCCTAAAATCCCTTAACACTTAGCAGTTTATTAAAATCCTACTCGTCTGAGGTGCCATAAGCCCTTAGATCTAGATCAGGTATCCTATGCGTCTAAGACGTGATTCGTACTAAGGCGTGATAAACTCTGACCAGGTCAGGTCCTCTAAGATTAAGGTTGGTTGTAAGTCCTAAAATCTCTTAACTCCTAGTAGTTTATTAAAATCCTACCTGTCCTAAGTACTGTAAGCCTTTAGGTCCAGATCAGGCATTCCATGCGTCTAAGACCTAGTTCGTACTAAGGCGTGATAAACCTTGGCCGAATCAGATCCAGTAAATCCTATCCGTCTCAGGTGTCGTACGTCCTTAGGACTGGATCAGGCATCCTATGCGTCTAAGACCTAGTTCATACTAAGGCATGATAAACCCTAATCAGATCAAGTCTAGTAGATCCTACCCGTCCCAGGTGTCATAAGCCTTTAGGTCTGGATCAAGCATCCTATGCGTCTAAGACCTGGTTAGTACTAAGGCGTGGTAAACCCTGGCCAGATCAGGTCCTTTAAGGTTAAGGTTGGCTATAAGCCCTAAAATCCCTTAATACTTAGCAGTTTATTAAAATCCTACCCGTCTCAAGTACTGTAAGCCCTTAGGTCCGGATCAGGCATCCTATGCATTTAAGATCTGGCTCATACTAAGGCGTGATAAACCCTGATCGGGTCAGGTCCTCTAAGGTTAAGATTGGTTGTAGGCTCTAAAATCCCTTAACACTTAGTTATTTGTTTAAAATCCTATCCATCCCCAGTGCAGTAAGCCTTTAGACCCAGGTCAGGCATCCCTCGTATCTCAAACTTAATTCGTGTTAAGGCGTGGTAAACCCTGATCGAGTCAAGTAAATCTAAGGTTAAGGTTGGTGATATACTCTAAAATCCCTTAACACTTAGCAACTTATTACATCAT
>JAVXUL010098386.1:0-20505 GCA_035590515.1 Trichilia minutiflora | reverse complement strand
TAATAAATATTTAATTAAAAAAATATTTTTAAATATTTAATTATTATAATTAAATCGATCCGAGTTAAACGAATTTAAAATTTTTTATCCGCGGATTAAATGGATCGATCCATTTAATTCACGAATTAAAAATTATTAATTTTAATTTATTTATTTTATGAGTTAAACACATCTATCCGTCAGATCGAATTCGTTTCAACAGCTCTAATCCAACGTGGTCAGATGGTTGCTGCTGTTGACCGTCGGCAATTGTCATTGATTTAAGTCATTAATTGTTAATACCACCAAAATTTTTGTTACCAAATTTTCTTCGAGTCCGAATGTTTGTACAAGAGAAGTAGTATCCCACAAATTATAGCAGAATTTTCTTCAAGTCCGAATGTTTCTTCTATTGAGATGAGGACGCCACGTTACCCTGATTATAGTAGAATCTAAACACTGAAAAGTCAATTCCCAAAGTCTTCGTCCATTTTATTATATTCGGGAATTTGGACTTAATTAAGCACAAAAAACATTATGTAATATTATCTTTAGCTACCGAACTTTATATATATATAAATTAAATAAGTTCTTAAATTGTACAAAATTACAAATATATTTTCACAATATGAAATTTGAATATTGCAATATTAAGAGATACTTTTAACATTTAATAGGTATTGGAGACTTAGTGCCTGGTTATTTTTTTATTTTAATATTTAATTGTTTAAATTTGTTTAATTTAAATAATTAAAATTGTTGTTTTATAATTATTTATTTATTAAAATACTTTTTACTTAAAAAGTAATTTTTAAAATTTTTTTGATATCTGAAAATTTTGAATTATTTAAATGTATGAATCTGGCTTGTTTATTTTGTCTTAAATTTGAATATAAGTATTAACTTATTTATTTTTTAAAATAAAAAATATCTAAAAAAATATTTCCCATCTTTATAATTTTACATGTTAAATAAATAATAAAATTTTAAAATTTATTATAGTTATTTATATTATATAAACAAAATATTTTTAATTTATAAAATAGTTTGATAATTTTAAATTTAAATAAAATAAAATAATAAATATTATTTTGTTATATCAAATTTTTTTAAGTTGCGCAAAAAAAAAATGTATTTTTGAAAATGAAAAGAAAAGTGTTTGGTTTTTATATGAGTAATGATGTTTTTTTTATAATAATATATTATACAAAGATTTTAGATTTTTGAGATTCAAACAAAAAGTAAGTTAAAAAAATTGCTTTTTTCATTAAGCAAAATTTATAAAGAAAATAAATAATCTTAATTATCTTAAATAGATAAATTTAAATAATTAAGTATTTGCTCAAAAAAATAAACTGCCTCTCAAATCTCAATCTTAAAAGTTTTAAAATCTAATAAAATAGTTTTACAAAAATATTCTTACTTAATTTATTTAGAAACTTACACATTTAAAAAATAACATTTTTTTTCTTTTCAAGATACTTATATTTTTCATCAAAGATTTATATAAATATAATAAATAATATAAATATTATTTTTTAATTTAATTTAATTTAATTTAACAAAATATATTTTAAATAATATATATAAAACTTTTTAATAAATTTTAAAATTTTATTATTTATTTAATATTTAAAATTATAATGATATAGAAAAACATTAATTTTCATACTTTTTATTTTAAAAAATAACTTAATACTTATATTTAGATTTTAAACAAAAAAAAAACATTTAAACTTATTCAAAATTCAAAATTTTTAAACAGTCAAAAAAAAAATAAATCTGCCTTATTTTCAAATAAAAAGCAAATCAATGCTTTATTAGAAATGTGTATAAAGTCATACACGGCATAAATTCAACTGAATGATCCAAATCCCACTTAGCTGCGAAGACTTGGTCAATAATATGTTTCATATTTTTTTTTTTTTTTTTTTTTTTTTCAGTTCCTTTCCGTCTCCATCGTTCTTTCTTATTGGATGGACAATGCTGAAAGCAACTGAAATCCTATGCATTTTCTTGCTTATTTCAAGGACAAAATTGTAGTGTTTCTGCTATACTCTAAAGTAATTATGCTTCATAATTGATGAATTGATTTTGGGTTGAACTCATGTATAAAAATTGTAACATCACGATGCTTTCCCTTGAAGGGAATAATATACTAAGTATAATACTTTAATATTTATTAAATATTATTATTTTTTAACTTATTATTTTATTTAAAATTTGATATTCATTGATTTGACATCAATCTCAAACGCCGGTCTAAGAAAGACTAATCACTTTTCAGGCTCTATTTTTCAAATTCTTATTGAAATTTCCGTAGGGTTATCAAATACATGTGATGCTGCCTTACAAGAATTTCTTCAAGGATTAGGTTAGGAATGATGGGATTTTTCTACAGGAAATGGAAGTTAAAATAAATTAGTTCTAATTTGAAAAAACAAACAAACATAGACTTGTGATTGCATAAACAATGGCCAAGGAAAGGGGAGAATTAAAAAGAAAAATTGAAATTGGTTGGGTTGAACAAACTTTAATTAAACAATATTTATTATTATTTTTTTTTAAAAACAATATTTGATATAGATATGATCTAATTGATCTCAGTTAATTAATTGGGTTGAGCTAAAAATAACTATGAATATTGTTGAATCGGTAAACATTCAGGCTTCCAAGGACCATTCTAGAGGAGAGGAGAATGAAAAGGATTGACCGTACAGCCGGCTGTATAATGACAATATAGAGGCGAAGCTTTCATGAATTAATTTATACGAGAGAGTTGGTGATTTGACTTCAAATTAAATTTCCTTCGCGTTGGTTTTTGGTTACCTTCGATCCCTCCTCTCAGTTAATTGATCTTCTCTCTTATTTTTAAGTTTGGTTATGATGTCAATAAAAACTAAGAACAGGTCAAGATATCAGAAGTGATGTACCATGCTTACTAATTTTATAATCTTTGACATTATCAACCATCGAAATAATTATTAATTAGCCATTACTAATTAATACCCTTTACCGGGAATTAATCTGGAATCTTTTTGAGATTAAATTATGATGATCATTGACAGTATAAATAAAAAAAAAAATTGAATTGTCCCTCAACACAACACTAACCAAATGATCACATTCTATTTTCTTATGAGAATGATTTAATCCATAAACGAAACTCCACCCTCTAAATATTTCATCAGCAATTAATAGTGGAAACCCCCCAAAGCACAATCCCTGTCGAGTCAGCTAAAGCATGCCTTTGTTTTTGTTATTATAATATTATTTTAGTACTCAGCATCGAATTGGATGCTGCCGGAAGCAGGCAGCCTCCATTAATAATTATAAACATTGTCTATTTATATCCGTCACTAAAAAAAAGTTGTGGGTTAAGCAGCATTTAATAACTCAAGTCAAGCCAATTACTTACAAACTCCTACATAAATACAGAAACAACAAAAAATATATATATATAAATAATTATTATAAATTATTATATTATATTTAAAATTTTATATTATATAATTTATAATTTAAATAATTATTAGATCGAACTAAATTTATAAACAATAATTATATATAATCCATTATTCAACATCAATATAAAACTCTTTTTGATAAATTCTAATTTTTTATATTATGTCTTGACTTTATAATCAAGATACATAACAATCATTACGAATTCTAAAAATATATTTTATTATCTTAAAATTGTATTTTTAGAAGACCTTTTGCTCTTTTTTTTTTTCAAAGGAGATACATAAAAAATCTACAAAACATACGAAATATATGATTTCAAAACTTCTTTGCAAATTCAGAAATAAATACATAATTCATGTAATTTGTATCTCTTTAGTGGTCACAACTTATAATATTGTGAGTCTGAATTTAAAAATATACCTAAGTTTTCAAAGGGGTATACTTGAAGTTTCTCGGTTAAACTTCGGTATACTTGAAACTAAACTATAAGAGAATGAGTATACAGTCGTATACTTTATAAATGAATATATAAATCAATTAAATTTTAACTACAAACCATTTTTTGATGATAAAACGAAAATATATCATAAACCATACTTGCCTCCTGGCCTTAATTCATACCAAATCTCAATACAAACCAATGTTCAATACATATTCCTTGAAGCAGTCTTTGTCTGGTTTCACCAAAACTATCACACTGTAACTATAATTAATCACATCTTTCAGACCCTTTGGATCATATCATCGTATACACAACAATGTATAATTTTAAGTGAAATCTATATATGTCACAATCATCATGTAATTAATGATATATGGAATATCATCATCATTTATAATTATACAATAAGTGATATGAAATCAGAATCATAAACATCTTTTATCTAAGTAAATATTAGGACCAGGTCTTTATGACCTTATATTTATATCAGCAACAGTACTAACTGATTAATCAATCTTAATTCATCACATCTCTAGACATATGATCTATGCACATATATCGTCAACCACATATCAATAAATCAAGTATTAATTACTTGAGACTATCAAATTCTACCTTCTCAGTTTATTGGATTTAATCCTTCTTATCTTGAACTATATTAGTATAAACCTCATTATTATAACCAAATTCACATCACCGTAATCATTCTATAATAATGTAATTTATATTTAACATCGTAGTCCATAAAGAATATAAGTGACATAAAAACGTATATAAATAAATACATCTGACTAATTCACAATATCACTTTAGAATATTAATTGCTCTATGATCTATTAGATTTTTAGCTATAAGATAATCTTCACCTCATAGAGTTATTTTCTTAATCATCGGCATATAAGACCCATAACAATGATCAAGACATTAGGCCCCTTACAATAATCTCAACTCATATCATTGGCACCTAAGGCCATCTCAATCACAAATTTAAATCATTACACAAGTCTAAAATAAAAATCATAAAATCTAATATAATAATCATTTTAAATGAATTAATCATTAAAAGTAAATCAACTTAATATAACCAATAAAAATCTTTCTTGGTCCTTACTGGCCTAAATATCATATCAATGATCGTTATCAAATCCAAATTGAAATCTATGTATGTATGTGTATAAACCATGGTCATCATGAAATCAATAATTGGTTTCTCTTAATCTACTGAATTCCACCCATCTTATTTTATACTATATGAAAATCGTCAACTAGAGGTGAAAGTGCAATAGCATGCCATATAATATGGGCTATTGGATCTCATTGACCACCCATCTTAGTTTATGATGTATGATCGATCCTCAACTTCGAGCCATAGGATTCTACCTACCCTATTTTATGTTATATATAATCTGTACCCCTCACAAGTTAATATCAGCACGTAAAATCGACAATCAATACAATGGCTCACAAGACCAAGATCAATATCAATAGCTCACAGGTCAAAATCAATATCAATGACTCATAAGACCAACTCCCAAAATCAAATATGACACTTAAGACCAAATCCAACAATATTGGCACATAAGTCTAAATCAATATTAGAACATAAAACATTGACTCTTCGACCATATTAATATAAAAATCATGATCAATACACATATTCAGACAAGGATCAATAAATTATTAATGAAAACATCTGGCTTTCTGGCCGTGACATTCTAAAACCTCATATAATCATCATAAATGAAAAACTTTTTTAAAATGATCATAAAAATCATTGTCTGGCCCATTAGTCATGTCATTGTATAAAAACATCAATTATTTATAAAATCATTTTAAAAACTATTTTATAACCATAACAATATAAATCGATTTCAGTAATAACCCAACACTTGGCCATCCTGACCTCAATCATAAATAAGTCAATCTTTATTTTATCAAAACATATTGGATCTACAAACATTATAAATTATACACAAACCAATCTAATAATCAATGCATTATTTAAAATCATTTATAAAAATCATTATATATATACATCTCCGTCATTAAGATCATTTATAATGATGTACATATAGAAATCAATATCATTTATACGTTAATCAAGTTTTGCTCAATCAAGATCCCTTGGTCTCATGGACCTCATGAAAGCATATCACAAAATTAATATCATAAAAAACATAACTGGCCTCTGACCTCAACCATAGCTATATCTATATACACAAATCATGCCCCCAATCAAAAATTAAATTATCATCAAAATTTACTATAAACAAGTGAAAATTCTTCATGATCTTGATCTTAGTTAAATTATTATTGCCTTCTAATATAAATTATATAAAATCTTTATTGCCCTAAAGTATATGAAAATATAAGTTTTATAAACACTTAAAAAAATATTATAAACTGTTTGGATAAAAATTCAGACAACACGTGGAGGCCTCCCAAGTAGACGTTTGTCACCCCTGATCTCCGTAACATTGTCACCTGACTGCCCGCCTCTCAGAAACCTTAATTGCCCATCATCATGGATCCTTGACCGCCTGCCTCTCAGAAACCCTAACTGCCCATCATCCAAGATCCCCGATTCGTGCCTCTTTGGATCCCTGACTCATACCTCTCAGGAACCCTGGTTGTCCATCACCCAGGATCCCTGACCAATGCCTCTTAAGATTCCTGACTGACACCTCTTGAGATTTTTAATTGCCCGCTTCTCAGGATTTTTGATTGTCTCTTTTTGAACTACTGTCTTTTACCCCTTCCAGAATCATGACAGCCTTCCAGGAAAGCCTGATTCGTCATTAGTCCTTGGAGATCACTAAAAATAGGAATGAATAATGATCAAGAACCCTGCAATAAAAAGAGTCATCCGGACTAATTTTAGATATCTGTCCGATCTCCTATCGAATCTCAGAAAGTCTGACAATAGTAGGCTTGATGAATGTCACATCTCTTAAATAAAAAGCGACTGACATACTGTCCCAAGACAAAGCGTCCCATCATTCCCATTCTTTGATGCTAAGTCACTTCACTCACATCCCAAGGGCCTTATATAAGGAGGTAAAATTAGCAGCAAAGGGGTTTGAACTCTATTTCTTCTACATTGTGTTTACCTAGGCTTTCTATTTCCTTTCTTTTTGTTTACTGGAATTATTTGCTTTCCCTTTTATATTCGTTGACTTAGACATCAGAGTTTTTCCGTTGAAAAATACACCCGATGTTACTCTTAGTGTGTTACTGTCTTGTAGGAGCTTGGAGGTATAACTTTAAATTTGAGAATCCAACCATCAACTTTCTTCGATGAGGATCTGGTGATGCAATAGTCATATTCATATTCACACCTCAACAGCTGACGCCGTCTGTAGAAAACTAACGAAAAGGCACTTATAAAATTATTCAGCGAGAAAAAAAGAAGTAGGAGCAACCCAGAAAACTTTGTGGTATTTTAAGTTTGGGAAAAATGATAGAATAGAGAAGGGGAACAGAGGAATCTAGTTCTAGCGAAAGCACCGCACGCGGTGGTGGAAGGGCCTCATTTACATGTGAGGAATGTGCTATCTCTCTCACTATTAGTGGGTCCCGACTAGAGGATGACCACTTGATCAAACAATGGCAAACAGGACGGACAAACTAGAGAAGAAGCTTATAAAAATTAGACAATAGATGATAGGAGAGTCTGTCCGTTCGAGAGAGATGAGAGTTCCACACACCCCAGAAAGGTGGGAGAGTCGAGTCCCAGATGGTAGTATCTTGAATAAGTTGTGGAATACTAAGATGTTGAAAAAGTACTATCCTTGAGATGAGTCTCTCCTTAGGATACTTCACTTGTAATGTATTCTAACACTAACTATAATAATAAAATTATTGTAGTTCAATTACAAGTAAAGAAGCATTATACAACATCTCTTTTAATCTAAGTCTTTGACCTGCGTCAGGTCGTATACGCCCCTGCATCGTGTCAGGTAGACTGAGAGCCTAAGACTTGACATGGGATCAGGCATCCTAAATTTTAATCTGCATCCACCTTTACTTCTAGTGTTATAGTTGATGTTTGATCCATAAAAATACCCTAACATTAGTTTGAGTCCTTAACCTGCGTCAGATCATATAAGTTCCTGCACCGTATTAGACAGACCGAGAGCCTAAAACCTAATACAGGGTCGAACGTCCTAAGTCCTGACTCGCTTTTACCTTTACTCTTAGTGTTACGATTGGCCTTTGAGCCCTAAAAATACCCTAACACTAGTTTGAGTCGTTGATCTGCGTCAAGCCATATAAGTCCCCATACTGTATTAGGTAGATTGAGAGCCTAAGACCTGGCACAGGATTAGGTGTCCTAGGCTCTGAACTGTGTCCACCTTTACTCTTAGTGTTATGATTAGCCTTTGAGTCTTAAAATCCTCTAACATTAGTTTCAGTCTTTGACCCGCGTCAGGCCATATAAGTTCGCGCATACGTCAAATAGACTGAGAGCCTAAGACCTGGCACAGGGTCGGGCGTCCTAAATCCTAACCCGCATCCACCTTTACTCTTAGTGTTACGGTTGTATTTTGAGCCATAAAAATCATCTAACACTAGTTTAAGTCCTTGACCCATGTCAGGCCGTATAAGTCCCCATACTGTGTCATGCAGACTGAGAGCCTAAGATCTGGTATGAGATCGGGCGTTCTAAGCCCTGACCCGTATCCACCTTCACTCCTAGTGTTACGGTTGGCCTTTGAGCTCTAAAATCTCCTAACACTAGTCTGAGTCTTTGACCCTCGTTAGGTCGTATAAGCTCCCGTATCGTGTCAGGCAGACTAAAAGCCTAATACCTGACACGGGACTAGGAGTCCTAAACCTTGACCCATGTCACATTTTTACTCTAGTGTTATGGTTGACTTCTAAGCCTTAAAATCCCCTAACACTAGTCTTAGTCTCTGAGCTGCGTCAGGTAGTATAAGCCCCCTTGTCGTGTTAGGCATCCTGAGAGTTTAAGACCTGCAGAAGGTCAGGCATCTTAAGCCTTGACCCACGTCGATGTTGTCTCCTAGTGTTGAAATTAAAATCCCTTAATACTAGTTGAGCCCCAAGGATGGTACTAGTCAGGAACCTTTTCTTGACATGTCTCCCAATTAGATTCTGAGCATGCCCAATCTTTTCTGAACCACCAGTTGTATCCTCACTGAAAGATGTCCTATCGATTCAAAGTGATTTATTTCACAAGTACTTAGTTCAAAGGGAATTCATGCATGGCCAAAATTAAAGCAAACAAGTAGGAATGAAATAAAATTTTGTTCATTCATTTTCAATATACAAGTACAAAAGTGTTAGTATACATTTGCTCTTGGATGAGCTAACTACAAAAAAGATTATATAGTTACAACAACAAAGACAGGGCCAATAAACAATAGAGGACTGGTCAGGGATACTTAAGGAAGAGGTCTTCCTCTTCTTCATCGGAGGAAATCTCCACGGGAGCTGACTCTTCTTGAGGGACCAAAGAAGGATTATGATCGCCTGTCGTTTGCTTCTAATGACCTTGTGCCTCGACTGCCTTAGAGAAAAAGTCTTTGATTGATCGGCCTTGGTCATTCCTCCCTTCCTCCTCATTTGTAATCGGATCGATGTTTGGCTCTGTGGTCTTAAGAGGAGTATCTGGCGCACGTAAACCTAAAACCCTTGGAACCTCCCAACCTAGTTGGCTGAATAGCCACCTGAGGTCTAAGTCGGGGTATTCTTGAAGAAATAGGTGGTTCGTTAGCTCCAGGCCATCATCCAGCCCTAGTCATATCGAGACTTTAACTAAGCCAGCACCTCTTTCTTTTCCTTTTTCAGCACTTTCAGGGACCCCTGCACCTCCTTTAACCTCTTCTCCAAAAAGTTGCGCTCCTTTGACAGCGTATTATACTCATTGGTGCTGGAGATCAACTGCTCCTTCAAACACTCTTCATCTGACTTAAGCGATTTATAGAGGTTCAACAACTGATTATACTTTTTTGTGAGGCTCTTCCTCTCCCCTTTAATATGGTCATTGTCTATTGATAGCGCTTGGGCTAGGGCGTCAGTAGACGAGAGCTTGAAAGTAAGGCTCAGCCTCTCTTTAGTCCACTGATACCTTTCACTCTCTAGAGTGGAGACCCTGACCTCTAATTCAACCTTCTCCTGATTCGCCTCTTGACGAATGGCATTCAATTTTTTCTAGGCTCGCTTCTCCAGTTTCTTAACCGCCTTAAATGCCCACGCCTGGACTTTTATTGCATTCTGGAAGTCCTCTATGAAGAGATCCAATAGGAATGTATTCTGCATAAAGAAAATCAAATAAGTTAGTATCTTAGGCAGAAAATGAAGTGATCCTTATCAGACATGAAAGACCAGGGGCGTAAGGGCTTACTCTATGAGTGTACATGTTTAGACTACCTAGGGCTTGTAATGGAGACGCGTCCGACATGGATTCGGCCCTCTAGGGAGTGATCACCTCTTTTGCCCAGTTTAATAGTTGAAGGAGGTAGCCAAAATGCTCCCTCTTGCCTTCAGCCAAATCCTCCCACTGAAGCTCATTCTACTCTGTGTTCCCATCCTTTGGGGGAGTTACGTCATCTGCATTCCTGTCAGTCGGGTCAACATTTTCTTGGCCCCGACCCCTGTTATTATTTACACTAGTTTCGGGGGCCTGGTCTCAATTTCTCGCTCCTTCCCGATCAGGCTGCCCCCCTTAGCTCTGCTCGAGGGTTTTTTATGTCCCCGATCCCATTGTTGGGGAGACTAAAGTGCTCTCCTCTCGGATGGGGACCCTCGTTTGTGTACTTGTTGGAGGAGAGGGGGGGGGGGGGGGGGGGGAGGGGAAGGAGGGTCTGTTCTCTTTTTTGTCCTCCTCTCAGCCTGGTCATCGACCATAGGCCTTTTGGCTTTATCTTTAGCCTGAGGAGGATCCCCCCCCCTGAGGATGCTTCTCTTCCTCCTCATTCCGCTCCCTGATCAATATGTCCTTCTCCTTTGAGTGCTCAATTTTCTTTCCTCCATTCTCTCGAGAGTCTTTTTGGGATCCCCCTTTATGGGCCCTTTTCCCTTATCTCTAGGGGCCTTAGTTTGGACATCGGTGGCCCGGGCTGCTTTGGATACCCCCTCGAAAAGTAGCCCCTTCAAGATGTCAACCACCCTTTGCTTCCCATCAAGCAAGGATTTTTTTATTCCAACAACTACAAGTGATCCAAGATTCTGGTCAGAAACGACTTCTCAGATATTTGCCAAAGTCAACAAGAAGAAAGACTTACCCTCACTTATAGCAGCCTTAACCTTCGAGAGCTCACTTCTTGTAGTGGTCTGAGGTACCAGTCACGAGTTTATCAGGCTTTCTCCGCTCAAAAATTACCTGACATCTGTGATAGCCAAACTTAGCAACAATCTTTCCATGTTAGTCGGGATGTCAAGCTGGTCTCTTCCCACGTTTGTATTAGAAGACTGGTCAGTAATATGCTTTGCTAAAGTAATTTAGTCAACGAAGTATCTAGATATTTGAGGTGAATACCTGTCTCCTTGAAGGTGGAAAGTATTAGGCCCTGAGGCGGTCCAGTCCAATTTCCATTGGTAATGAACCAGCAGTCCTTCCATTTCTTATTGGAAGAAGGGTTCCCCTTTATTTTTATCTGGTACCCCTGACGAATTTGTAAATAGTATCACCCCGGGTACTGGCTGACACTCTTTTAGAGCATATGAGGTGTAGCACCTCGTCAAGAGTGGGGGCAGACAATCTTGCTCTGGCCTTTAGGACTAACAGGCCGCTCAGGATTCTTCAGTTGTTCAGAGTGAGCTGGTATGGAGGGATCTCAAAAGCTTCGAAGATCTTGACTAAGTATCATTACAGAGGGAGTCAAGCCTCGATCAGTAGGTGCTCCTCATTTATAGCCATCTCCTTGGGAGTCAGGACACTCGAAACCTCAGGGGTTTACGGTATACTGAGTTGTACGTGGTTAAGAATTGCAAACAGCCTTTTGTAAAAGGTCCGTCTCAGTTACTGTAGAGGGGTATCGATCAGTCTCATTTGGGCCCCTCACTCTTGCTTCTTAGAAGCCCCTTTGTCTTTCTTACCCCCTTCATGACTAGGTAGAGGGTCCTACACAGACTTCATCCCCGATCGAACTGTATCTAATGGATTTCTTATGCTGTCCATTTTCCAATCTCCAACCTGCACAAAAAACTGACCATGGAAACTCAAATCTTCACAAGGAACAGAAAACCCCCAAAAATCACGTTCCTGGAAAACTTTCGACCTACACTCCTAAAATCACTCAAACCATCAAACGAAATAGAAGCATCCATCCCCATCTTTAGCAACCAAGCTTCACAGAAAAGTTTTAGAAAATAGCGAAAATCTAAAGCCATACCTTATGAAGTCACAAAAATGAAATACGGAGAAGCAAAGCTTGCAAGGAGGATGAAGAAAAATAGTGCACTCATAAAATAGAAAGGTAAACACAGGAAGAAGGGCACTTAGAACTCAGACAAAAAATGTAAGAATCTTTAGATCACCAATAAAGCAGTAACAAGAACTTGGAGAGGCAAAAAATGAAGGAGAGAAAGAGAAAGGAGAGTTTTTATATTGACAGAGACCCTAAATCTCAATCGTTGATTTCTACGGCCAGGGGATTGCCACATGTCCAAACCCTATAAATGACTTCACTACTCGAGGGAGATCCGACCCCTAGCCACTGATGGCCTGACATATGGACCCTGATAATTTGACTTTAATGTTGTGGAGCTCAAAGCAATGATAGCTTGCAGATTGATGGACTTTCGAGGTGACAATTGGGTAGTCCATATTTAATGAAGGAGATTATTGAAGAGTTAGGACAAGATAGGTCATTAAAAATTATCAATGTGCTGGCGTACTAACTGGGACACGCCCAGCCCCCTGACAACCTTTCACCTCCCTCAGATTCCCAAGAAGCCGTAGCTCCCGAAGACGGATCGACTACTTAGACCTACCCAGTCAGACAAAAAATTACTGATGAGAGCTCCTCAAGTCTCACACCAAAAACTGGGGGACTGAATGTTTGGGTAAAATTCAGACGATATATGGAGGCCTTCCCGGTAAACGTTTGTCACCCCCAATCTCTGTAACAGTGTCACTCGACCGTCCGCCTCTCAGAAACCTTGACTGCTCATTACCAAGGATCCTTGATCGTCCACCTCTCAGGAACCCTGACTGCCCACCACCCAGGATTCCTGACCCATACCTCTCAGGTTCCTGACTGACACCCCTCAAGATTCTTAACTGTCCGCTTCTCAAGATTCTCGACTACCTCTTTTCAGACTACTGTCTTTTGCCCCTTCAGAAATTCTGACAGTCTCCTGGGAAAGCCTGATCCATCATCAGTCCTTGGAGATCATAAAAAATGAGAATGATTAATGATCAAGGACCCTGTAATAAGAAGCGCCTCCTTGACAAATTTCAGATATCTGTCCCATCTCCCGTCGAATCTTAAAAAGTCTGATAATAGCAGGTTTGATGGACGTCACATCTCTGAAATAAAAAATGGCAAACACACTATCCCAAGGTAGAACGTCCCATCATTCCCATTCTTCGATGCCAAGTCACTTCACTCATGGCCCAAGGGCCCTATGTAAGGAGGCAAAATTAGCAGCAAAGGGGTTCAGACTCTATTTCTTTTAGCTTGTGTTTACTTAAGCTTTCTGTTTTCTTTCTTTCTGTTTATCAGAATTATTTGCTTTCCCTTTTATATTCACTGACTTAGGCATCGGAGTTTGCCCATTGAAAAACACACCCGACGTTACTCCTAGCATGTTACTATCTTGCAGGAGCTTGGAGATGAAGCTCTACATTTGAGGATCCGGCCATCAACTTTCTTCGACAAGGATCCGGTGACGCAACAACCATATTCATATTCACACCTCAATATAAAAGACAATAAGTAACAAAAGTCAAGAACAATCTTCTTATAAACATGAGGGGGAGAATCACTCTCTCGACGGTCTCTTCGCGATAAGAATCCTTGAACCAAATTAACCATACCTATAAATGAATACAGATATAAATTTTACAATTGTTTCTCATAAAAATAATATGCTATATATAAATAATGCATATGAATGTCAAATTTGATATCTAACTCATACTTCTTATTCACTATAAAATATTATTTTTCGATCATTTCACCAATTCCCATCAATGGAATCCTATGATCATATTTCAATTCAATATCCATATATATTCATAATGATTTAACTCAATTTAATACACAAGTTTACTATTTCATGGAATTTCATCTAATTCAATCCAATTTTCTTTCCAAATTATGTTTAATGAATTTAATTTAGCTTGTATATTAAATTCTAATATGATTCATCATAATTATGCAAAATCGTCAAATGCACAGTCATCAAAATTACTGTTTATTATGCTTAAATTTTAAATTTTATAATTTTAACAATATAACTAGATACACGCGTACTTTACGTCTTAAATAACATAATTAAACTTAAAATTAGATTGATTAAAACCTAATTTCAAATCGAATAAATAGTAATTTTAAACTATAAATTCTTTTATTCATTAAATTAATACTTAAATTAAGCTTATAAACTTATTAAAGGGTTGAATTTAACCCTAGGATGCTCTAATTATCGAGATTTAGAGAAAATCTTAAAATGATACCTAATCCCTTTTATGCTCTTCGGGTCGATTTTTTCATCGAAATAAAATTTCTAGGACATAGAGGGTGATGAGTAAATTTGATTTGTTGTAAGAAATAGGGCATTAATCGGCTAAAAATAAAAGAAATTAAAAGAAAAAGAGAAGAAGCAAAAACTAAAACCAGAGAAGAAAAAGAAGAAAAAGCTGCTACCTAAATCCAACTCTCTATACTATATATACTATTAGGTGAAAAGACAAAAATGCCCTTGAGGTAAAAAAAACATGAGAAAAAAAGAAAAAGGTCAAATAGGTTATTTCAAGGATAAATTTAAGAAATTCGACGTCGTTTTTAATTTTGGGGTCAAACTAATTTGAAAACCAATCTAAGACTGAGAAATTGGTCATCTATAATGGCCTGAACTGAAGCCAAAAATTGATATTAGTTGGTGGAGGTTTTGGGCTGGTTACCCTATACAATCAATTTTTTTACCTCTTTTATTCTGAAGATAATATCTCTTTTATCCGAAGTCTGATTTCACTTTTATTTCTTTTTACTCGATCATTATCGAGTCCTTTTCAATAGGAAAAACCTATTTATCAATTGGATTTTTTGTTTAACAAGAATTTAGGGTTGAAATTTAAGTGTGCAGTTGACACCTCTAAGAAATTTTTTTCAAACTTAGTCTTTTTTATTAAAAACTTCTCAAATCACTCTAATAACATTCATATGATATAATTATTCAATATTAAGTACCCAAACATATATTTTATGAAAAATAACAAGAATACTCCTGAAAAATAAAATGATCAAAATGCCTTGAAGTTAAAAATATGTGGTTTACACCCCCTTTTTTGATGACCTCACATGCAAAGGCCTGAAAGAACGTGCTACCAACTACTATAAATGTCAGCACTCATCTATAGTGAAAAGGGGTTAGAGACAATGATAAATAACACACATATCTCACGTCATTATTTATTAAATCTCTTTCTCTCTAGTTAAAAATTTTCTTTTTTTTCTCTTGAATTCCAAACCTGATTTAAATATTAGAGTTTTTATACTAAGAAGCAGATATTATTATTAATTTTCTTTTTGTATTTTTAGGCAACTGGAAAGCAATAATCACTATAGTTTTATTGATTCAAGACAAACTCTATCGAATCTATTAATAATTAAGACAAATAAAATTTATGTGGTAGAAACCCTGATTTGTATATTAAAGGTATTTTAGTTATTTTATTCTCGAGAAATATTTTCATCGTTTTTTTTTTATAAAAGTATGTGTGGATACTAATACTAATTAATTGACATAGTATGTATGCTTAATATGTGATTTAAGAGGATTTTGAAGAGAAAAGGTTAAGTTTGGAAAAAATTCTGTTGAGGTATTAATTGAACACTTAAGCTTTGGAGTTAATTTTTCACTGATAAAGAAGGGCAATTGGTGAATAACTTTTTGATACTTAAAAAGGACTCAGAAAGGATCGAATGAAAGAAATTTGAAAGAAAACAGATGTCGAATGACTAAAAAAACAACGTCAAAATTAGAGGATGATGAAAGTTAGATACACAAGAACTACAAGCTATAAATAAAACCAAACTGGCTATAAATCCCTCCCATGAATTGTTGCATTGAACTTGGCTATAGAGGGATGTCTGATGCCAAAAATTGCACTAAAATTCATGTCAATTTAAGCTCCCAAGTGCAGAATAATGTCGGCTAAGAAAATTTACTTGTGAAATACCATTTTTTACTTTTCTAGATTTTTCTTCTCTTATGCTTTCATAGGCAGTTTTGTCTTTTCCCTATGTAATATATATATCCTCTCTGGTTTGCTCTTATGCCATTTTACCCTCAGTTTGTTGTAAATTTTCTTCTTTCAATTCCTTCGATATTTTACCAATTAAATTTTTATTTCTTGCTATAAATCACTAATACTTAACATCTTCTATACTTTATGAGCTTTGTTTTATCGATTTAAACAAGAAATAAACCTAAAGGAGGTTAGGTTTACTGTTCATAAAAGGAGGTTTTCAACAACTAACAACAATTAAAGTTTTTTAGGGTTATAATTAACCCATTTGTAAGATTATCAACATTTTTATAGTGTTATTGTCATGCTTCTGACCTATGAAATTAACCTATAACAACCGTTATAGACTTTTGATACGCATTTTGAACCTTAGAACACATATTAAAAGCCTATAAGATTTATAGGTAACTTCATAAATAATTTTAAAACACTCTTAAACTATATTCAAATCAACCAATTTGTTCTTTTTCAAGCAAAAACAATTTACAACTTCTCAATCCACAAATTCAAATAATTTCAAAATCACATTCAAATTTAATATTTCATCTCAAATTAGATACAATAAATAGTTCATAAATTTTCTTTATAAATCTCATACATAAAAATACATAACCAAATTTAATTATAAAATCCTCAGTAGATTATCAAAAGTACGAGTCAAGTTAAGAAATGTACCTAAGCTTTCTAAATTTTAAAGCAATTATCATGACGCTACTCGTTTAACTTTCCTCAAACTCACCTAAAACTAAAATGTGAGGGGATGAGTATATAGATGTATACTCTATAAGTAGATGATTAACTAAAAATAGTTATACAGACTAATATTAAATTGGAATTAAAAAGAAAAGGAATTATTTTGAAAATAATAGTCAACTATGGAAAAATATAGAAATATAATTTAAACACTTAAAACCATGACATAATATGGAAATATCACTCCCAGTAGTTACTCTAATCTTGAGTAACTCTGAAATCGACAATGAGTTGTTATGCAAGTAAAAATAATGATATTTTATTTAAAATTTATTTTTGTATGCATGTTATTTAAAATTTTGATTTATCACTGATGTTGTCTACCAAGTAGTCACGTAATGATGTCCGTAACTATCTTCTATATATCATAACCATGGCCCTATAAATCACCTAGACTACCTTTTTGAGGTCTGACTTTAGGCTACTTATGCCATACATCCATATGATCATCGTTCGAGCACTTCAATCAATTAGGTGACCAATTCGTGGTCTTCTCCCAAGCTACCTAGCTAATACATCCATATAGGTAATCATATAGGCATTACAATTACCTAGGCAACTACCTTGTAGTCTTCTCCTAGGTTATCTTGCCCAAATCCATCCTATAACTGTAGATTTAATCATCTACGGTCATATCACTGTACAACCAATCATATAAAACATCACCAAACCCAATATGTATTTATTTACACATCATTCATTTTCAAAGAAAATTATCATATCCAATATACCATATACTATAAAATCATCATCATATAATAAAATTGTTGATTCAAAATCTATATATTTGAAAACATATATAAATCTCAAATGATCATTTACAAATCATTATCATCAAATCCAAATCATTACTATTTAACATAAACATATAAGTAAACATGTTTTTATCAAAATCGTTTCATAACAAAGTATATATATGGCAAGTAAACAAATGTTTATAAAATTTATAACTTGTTTTAACAATTCATCGGCATCAATAGGTCATATATCTATCCATTTCTAAATTATGAACATAAAGCATCAAATAAACAACCAGCATTCTAAAATATAAAGAGACAATTTAAGTTTTAAAGTCACTTAAAACATTTATAAGAAAACTAATAAATCCACTCAGTATTTAGAGAAGGTATGTACTCTCCCCATATTGTTCGGTTCCTTTCTCAAGCGCTTGTTGCCTCATACATATATAAATATTTTATATTAATCTCCATTCCTCAACAAATATCAAAATAATTTTCATAAACATGATTAGAAGTACTATATTAATTTATATTTTTAAATCATCACCAATTCATCAATTTTAAATTTATTTTCAGCCTTTTACCCACCCTATATCTATCAACACCACTCTGTGGCCATTCATAATTAAACAATTCATTGACAATTCAACTTTATTAACTCTCTAACTCATAGCCAGTTATATCTTTTCTAATTCAAATTCAAATTTCTCATGATTTAACCATTAAACGACTAATTCTAACATATAAACATGTAAGCCTCATGTCTAAAACTTAGGAGTAATATGATAATTTTTTATTATATTTATTGTGTAATTAATAACTAGTTAGCATGTCATTTTAACTCAATAAATATTTTAAAATTTTAATTTGATTAAGATTGAATTTTGAAGTTGTTAACAAAAGAATTTCAACAAAATTAAAAGTTAGTTTTATTTTAAGTGAGACTTAAGTGATATTTTTCAATGTAAGTGATGGTATAAGTGAAAATGTGTGAATTCTTCAATTCACTCGAATGAATGGGTTAATTTATTTGAACAAATGTGTTAATTCATTCGAATAAAATTTTAAAGACTTTCTAGATAAAAAGTACATCAGATTCATTCAAACGAAAAGGCAATTTGCTCTAACGAATGTTTTAATTCATTTGAATGAACTATAATTTGTTTGAGTGATAAAATTGAGGTTCTCTAACCTTTAACATCAAAATACTTGTTTGAACAAATTATGATTTGTTCAATTGAATTTATCAATTCGTTTAAATGAACCTCATAATTCGTTCGACTGAATAGACAAAAAAAATCCTTGTAAAAAGTCTGTTTTGCCCTTATTTAAATTTTTTTCTTTATATCCTCAAGGGTAAAATGATAATTTTATATTAAATATAAATAAGGGTTATAGCCCCCTCCTCCTTCATTTTTCTTCTTTTCCTTTTCCTATCCTCTTTCTCTCTTTATAGTTTTCTCCCTACCTTTCAAAAATTATCTCTCTATTTTTGTAATTTTCTTGTTTCCTTTTCAATTTTTCAATCAATTCAATGTTCTAAACCTTTTACAAACTTCAATCTATCAAATTGCGCAAGAAATCATAAAGAATAGATATTAAGGTTTTTGTCTAATTTGGATTTTTCAAGCATTAGTCAAAATCAAAGTATTCGAAGGTACTACGAGATAAATGACGATATTCTTAATCCGTTTTAACCCTTTGTTTCATATTTGAATAAATTTTAAATTTTGGATTTTACTGTATGTTAGTGAATTTAAATTAGTTTTAATTATAAAAATTTCTATTATAATATATTTTTTAAGGCATAGAATAGATATTTATGAAATTAGATAGCCAAAACTCAAATTTAAAAAATGTGTGTGGAATTAAACAATAAATGAGTTACTGTTTTGACAAAAATTCATTGTTCATTCATTGATTGTGTTAAATTAGATCAAATTGTATTAGTTGAATCATATATTGAATGAGTTATAATAGAATTTGAATTGTTAAAAATTGAGTGAATGGTCTAAAATCGAGAATTTGTCTGGTTATTTATAAATCGACTTTAGAAAACTCATATTAGGATTCATTAGGTATATATAGGTTGTATTTATACTTTGGTTATAAGAATTAATGTGATTATTGATATATGTGTATTTTGGTGACGATACTTAAACAAGAGATCCATGCGAGGTACCAATAAGTATATTTTGGTGACAATACTCAAACAAGAGATCCATGCGAGGGATGATTAGGGAGCGTGCATTCTCTCTAGATTGTGAATGAATATATTTTATATATTTTTAATTTTTTTAAAAATGGTTTATTATGAATGTATTGTTTGATTGATTTATGAAGTTAGATTTAATTAATATCTTATTTTTAAAAAAATTATGTAAATGTATGACATGTATTGGATTGTATGATTTATGGTTTGTGGTTGAAGGTCAAAAAATTATTGTATAATTGAAACTTAAAATCTAACTTATTATGATTGAGGTAAAACTATATTTATGATTGTTGTTTTGGATTTTTGAGTGGATATATATATTGTTGATACAATTAGGAAGGTCGAGATTATATGTTGACTATAGGTATAGGGTGGTAACTGATCTAACTTAGATTGTGTACCCAAGTATAGGTAGTCTTGTTGTAGAATGGTCCGGTGAGTCCAAGTGTCGTATCCACAAGGA